>SJXQ01008769.1:348398-368194 GCA_006408695.1 Aepyceros melampus
CTGTATAGAGCTTCTCCATCTTTGGCTGCAAAGAATATAATCAATCTGATTTCGGTGTTGACCATCTGGTGATGTCCATGTGTAGAGTCTTCTCTTGTGTTGTTGGAAGAGGGTGTTTGCTATGACCAGTGCATTTTCTTGGCAAAACTCTATTAGTCTTTGGCCTGCTTCATTCTGCATTCCAAGGCCAAATTTTCCTGTTACTCCAGGTGTTTCTTGACTTCCTACTTTTGCATTCCAGTCCCCTATAATGAAAAGGACATCTTTTTGGGGTATTAGTTCCAAAAGGTCTTATAGGGCTTCATAAAACCGTTCAACTTCAGCTTCTTCAGCATTACTGGTTGGGGCATAGATTTGGATAATTGTGATATTGAATGGTTTGCCTTGGAGATGAACAGAGATCATTCTGTCGTTTTTGAGATTGCATCCAATTACTGCATTTCGGACTCTTTTGTTGACCATGATGGCTACTTCATTTCTTTTGAGGGATTCCTGCCCGCAGTAGTAGATATAATGGTCATCTGAGTTAAATTCACCCATTCCAGTCCATTTTAGTTCGCTAATTCCTAGAATGTCGACATTCACCCTTGCCATCTCTGGTTTGACCACTTCCAATTTGTCTTGATTCATGGACCTGAGATGCAAAATTGGTCGGGGGGAATAGATTTCCATTACAATTGCCTTTCTGTTTCACAGAACTGACTTTTTGCCAGTTCCATAAGAACCTGTATGTTTAGAGCTTGAAAGTGAGAGTGTTAGTCACTTACTTGTGTCCTGTGTACAACTCTTTGCAACCCCATGGACTGTAGCCTGCCAGGCTCCTCTGTCCATGGGATTCTCTAGGCAAGAATATTGGAGTGGGTTTCCATGTCCTTCTTGAGAAGATCTTCCTGACCCAGGGATCAAACCCAGTTCTCCCACATTGCAGACAGATTCTTGTCTGAGCCACGAAGGAAGCCCATTTAGAGCTTAAGGATATAAAACTGTCTGACTGCTGCCATCTCACAGGACAGCTTGATGAGCTCATTGACCCACTGAACACTTACACAACCATTAGCTTATCACCAGGTCTATGGGGCACCTCCTATCCTGGTGTGGGTCATGCTCTGTTTGTCTCCTGTCTGTGAGCTGGTGCTGAGTTTAATTACTAAGACCTGATCTCAGGACCTTAGTCAATGTCCTTGACTTATTTCTCTAGTGTCAGGGTTCAATGACACCTGCTCCCTGAAGCCCTCATCGTCCTAGGTCTAGAGTGTTTACCTTTGCTTTGATGATTTAGTCACTAAGTCATGTCTGACCCTAGCTACCTCATGGACTGTAGCTCGCCAGGCTCCTCTGTCCATGGAATTTCCCAGGCAAGAATACTGGAGTGGGTTGCCATTTCCTTCTCCAGGCAATCTTCCTGACCCAGGGATCAAAGCCGAGGCTCCCGTGCTGCAGGTGGTCTCCTGTATTGGAGGCAGATTCTTTACTGACTGAGCAACCAGTGAAGCCCAGTAATGATTTTGTGCCTCAACTCATTTTGCTAGACTGCTCCTTCCTACTCCTTCCTACTCTTTTGAATTTGCTTTCTTTTTTTCCCAGAATATATTTGATGGGAGAGGAGTTGGAGGCAGTGGATTGGAGGTGGCACTTATCTTTTTTAATAGTTATTATATTTTTGTTTAGCTGTGCCAGATTTTAGCTGTGGCGCACGTGATCTCCTGTCTTTGTTGCAGTCCATGGTTCTTTCAGCTGTGGCATGCGAACTTTAAGTTGCAGCATGTGGGATCTAGTGACCTGACCAGGGATCAACCCTGGGCCTCCTGCATTGGGACCATGGAGTCTTAGCCACTGGGCCATCAGAGCAGTCTGAATTTGTTTTCTGATCAGCCGGCTGGGTCACTAGGCCTGCTGCTCACAAAGTCTGCCCTTTCCAGTCTTCAGGGATGGCTGCACTCCCCCTCACCAGCGTTTGCTACCCCAGAAAAGGAATCAGATCATCCTATGCATACACAAATAATACATCCAAACTGGTCTATCCCATACTGAACTATCTCTAACAAAGGCCAGTCCCCGGTTTATCACGGCACTGGGGCTGCCCTGGTGGCTCAGTGGTAAAGAATCCACCTGCCAAAGCAGGAGATGTGAGGTCAATCCCTGGGTTGGAAAGATGCCTTGGAGGAGGCAGTGGCAACCCACTCCAGTATTCTTGCCTGAGAAAGTCCCGTGGTCAGAGGAGCCTGGCGGGCTACAGTCCATGGGGTCGCCAAAGGGTTCGGCATCAGTTAGCAACTGATCATGAGCCTGAAGGGCAATCTCTAAGGGGAAGACATCCTCCCTTTGCCTGCGGTACACAGAGGGAAGACCTGGAGATGAACTGATCACTACCTCTTGTGGTTACCTTTCACACACTCACAGATTGACACTCAGTAAGTCATTGATTTTCCCTTCCCTAAATTCCATTCATTTACTAAGATCATGATTTCCTAGCCCTTTCAGATGGTTACTCCCCATTTGGTCCTCTGCAATTTCCTGTCTTATGCTCTGGAGCTGAGGTATAGTAGTAAGAGCACTGTAGTTTTTCCTCTGAGTCACAAACCTGGGAACAAAGTATTCTTTTTGATGTCACTTGTCATTTCCTTTTTCTTTAGCATCAAAAAGTCACTCTGGTGGTCAGGTGAATTCCTGAGCAGTGACTCTTTGGGACAAGTGTTCCTCTTCTAACTCAGAGTGCTGAACCCAACTGCTTAAAGAAGTAGAAACATAAAACTTATAAGATCATGATTTCCTAGCCCTTTCAGATGGTTACTCCCCATTTGGTCCTCTGCAATTTCCTGTCTTATGCTCTGGAGCTGAGGTATAGTAGTAAGAGCACTGTAGTTTTTCCTCTGAGTCACAAACCTGGGAACAAAGTATTCTTTTTGATGTCACTTGTATTTCCTTTTTCTTTAGCATCAAAAAGTCACTCTGGTGGTCAGGTGAATTCCTGAGCAGTGACTCTTTGGGACAAGTGTTCCTCTTCTAACTCAGAGTGCTGAACCCAACTGCTTAAAGAAGTAGAAACATAAAACTTCTTCTGTAGAGAAGCTGCTAACCTGGTCCATAAATGCAGTTTTACTCCCACTAGAATACAAAATCCATGAAGACTGGGGTTTTGTTAGGCTACTATGTCTCCAGTACTTGTATATATAGGCACTCATAGGCATTCATTCATTCGTTCAACAAATGCTCATGGACAGTTTACTAAACAGGGCATCATGCCAGGTGATACTTGGGATCGAAGGAATAAACACAAGTATGTCTAGGAGAATAATTCAGCCACAATAACAGAAATGTTTCAAACAGTTAGGCATTTACTGGGGCACACACGCGGGAGTCCACACCGAAATCAGCTCGGGTGTGTTTCGCTCAACATTAACGATCCAGGACCACATTCTGTCAGACCTGGGCAGGCGCAGGGGGGCCTAGAGCAGCCATCCTACGTTGAAGGTCAGGAACCGTGGCGGTAAGGAGATAGCCCTCGTCCAAGGTAAGGGGCAGTGGCTGTGCTTTGCTGGAGCAGCCGTGAAGAGACACTCCACGAGAAACGCTGGGCTGGAAGAAGCACGAGCTGGAATCAAGATTGCCGGGAGAAATATCAATCACCTCAGATATGCAGAGGACACCACCCTTATGGCAGAAAGCGAAGAGGAGCTAAAAAGCCTCTTGATGAAAGTGAGAGAGGAGAGTGGAAAAGTTGGCTTAGAGCTCAACATTCAGAAAACGAAGATCATGGCATCTGGTCCCATCACTTCATGGGAAGTAGATGGGGAAACAGTGGAAACGGTGTCAGACTTTGTTTTTTTGGGCTCCAAAATCACTGCAGATGGTGACTGCAGCCATGAAATTAAAAGGCGCTTACTCCTTGGAAGAAAAGCTATGACCAACCTAGATAGCATATTCAAAAGCAGAGACATTCTTTGCCGACTAAGGTCCGTCTAGTCAAGGCTATGGTTTTTCCTGTGGTCATGTATGGATGTGAGAGTTGGACTGTGAAGAAGGCTGAGCGCCGAAGGATTGATGCTTTTGAACTGTGGTGTTGGAGAAGACTCTTGAGAGTCCCTTGGACTGCAAGGAGATCCAACCAGTCCATTCTGAGGGAGATCAGCCCTGGGATTTCTTTGGAAGGAATGATGCTAAAACTGAAGCTCCAGTGCTTTGGCCACCTCATGCGAAGAGTTGACTCATTGGAAAAGACCCTGATGCTGGGAGGGATTGGGGGCAGGAGGAGAAGGGGACGACTGAGGATGAGATGGCTGGATGGCATCACGGACTCAATGGGCATGAGTCTGAGTGAACTCCAGGAGTTGATGATGGACAGGGAGGCCTGGCATGCTGCGATTCATGGGGTCGCAAAGAGTCGGACACGACTGAGCGACTGAACTGAACTGAACGATCCAGGATTTTTCACAGATTCATCCTAAACCTTCTTTCCCCCTTCTGGAAAAGGGGGAAAGGGGAGGGAGAGAAAGAAAGACCATAAGGTGGCTGCCAGTAACAAAGATAATAACAGGAGAAAGAGTAAAGAGGAAGACTCTTTCCAGAAGCCTTGAACACTCTTCTTGCTTCTCAGTGGCCATAACTGGGTCACACACCTGTTCCTGAACCATGGACTTAATTTCATAGACTGTTCAGCCCCTCACCTCACACTGAGGGTGGGGAGGACTTCCCCTGAAGCAAGCGGACTGTGTTGAGGAGGGGTAGCCCTCTAACATATAGAGGTTCTGTTGAAAAGCAAGGGAGTAGGAGCTAGGGGCCGAAGGTGGAGCTAGGAAGCAGCCATAGCATTCAAGTTGTAATTTGTAATGAAAGTCTAGAGTTTAATTAAAAAAACCAAAAGTGCCTGTCAACATATCTCTATTGAGAGCTTTGCTGGTGGTTCACACAGTAAAGAGTCTGCCTGCAATGCAGGAGACCTGGGTTCAATTCCTGGGTTGGGAAGATCTCCTAGAGAAGGAAATGGCAACCCACTTCAGTATGCTTCTCTGGAGAATCCCATGGACAGAAGAGCCTGGAGAGCCCCAGTCCATGGGGTTGCAAAGAGTTGGACACATTTGAGTGACTAACACTTCACTTCACTTCAACATATTAGCTCATGTAATCCCTACAATAATGGCAAAGTGGTAGCTCTCACTCCGGGTGTAAATCAGAATCACCTATGTAGTGAAGAGTCTGCCTGCAATGCAGGAGACCTGGGTTCAATCCCTGGGTTGGGAAGATCTCCTAGAGAAGGAAATGGCAACCCACTTCAGTATGCTTCTCTGGAGAATCCCATGGACAGAAGAGCCTGGAGAGCCCCAGTCCATGGGGTTGCAAAGAGTTGGACACATTTGAGTGACTAACACTTCACTTCACTTCAACATATTAGCTCATGTAATCCCTACAATAATGGCAAAGTGGTAGCTCTCACTCCGGGTGTAAATCAGAATCACCTATGTAGTGAGCCTGATTCAGAAGATGTGGTGTGGACTGGGACATGTGTAATTCCTGAAAGCTGTACAGGTAAATCATGATGCCCAGCCAACACTATACATCAGCACTCTAGGCAAAGCACCAGCACCCCCATAGGTGAGTAAGAATTCAGTGAAATCTCTACCCTGGAAATTGACTAAATGTCAACTGAGAGATTCTGATATATGTGCCAGAGGAGTTCAGGGGAGGAAAAGCTCCCTCTAAGCCAGTAAGTTGGGGAAGGTTACTGGAAAAGAGTGGGACCTCTAAAGATGAGTAAGACTTGAACAGAGAACCCAGGGAGCAATGTAGCCAGAAGGGCACAGCATGAACTGGGGTGGAAGAAGATGGAACACTTGTCAAATTCATGTGTCACATTTGTCAGAGGACAGGCTGGTCTCTGGTTTGTTGCCAAATTAGTACACAACAAAGGGAGTTTTCATATTTTTAGAGTTTTCTCATCTTGAACCAGTGATTGAAGAAACTGAGGTTTGTTTCCAGAACTGGGTGAATCAGTGCTATCTGATACTCCTGATACTTTGCTGAAACTATTCCCCAAGCTTCCTCTTTGAACACAAAGGGGATTTTAAGAGGCAATGATTGGGGCTTTCACATACTTGTGTTTTAAAAATCAGAATAATTGTGTGGAAAAACCCTATGAGATCAACTTTCTGCTCTACCCGAGCTGTGGTGGGGGACGAGGGAGGGGGTAGTACATAATGATCATCTCAGAGAAGCAGGCATTTCCACTCCTTCTCAAAGCTAACACACATAAACCCAATAAAATCCAGCCAGGCTGCAAAAGTGATTAGGAGAAAGATTAGAAACAACTTGAAGAATATGGAGAACGTTTGTCAGTTGCCTGTGTAATTGCATTACATTTAAAGATTCAAATAGTGACATATTCAGAATAGAGTTTCCTTTGTCAATTCCCAGGCAAGAGGCTTGGAGCTTTACTGATATCACGGAAGGTGAGTCACACAGCGCTGGCTCGCTCAGCAGGACTCGGACAAGCATCACCCACTCACTTTGATGGATCACCTTGTGCATAGAAACATGAGGACAGATATTGATTTAAAAAACAACAACACGTTATCATTACTCACTGCTTTTAACAACTTATTTTCCTACTTTGGTACACCTTTGCTGTTTCTACTTCTGCTGCATCTAAATTGTGCTTTAGTGAAGCCTACAGGAGTCTCCCTCATACTAAAGGAGTTTCTCAGAAATAGAGACTTGGCAACAGTGTTGCCATGTGTGTCTTGGGCTGGATGCTCTTGAGGAATATTGCCTCTCCCAGGGTTCAAGGGCTCTTTCTATGTTATTATTAAATGGATTCAGTGTGAGAACTCAGAGTAGGTCAAGAGGTATTTATAGGGTAGTCTTAATGTGATAATTAGCTTTGGTAATGGGAAAAACAGAATATGTGTACACTTTTCAAGTAGGGGTCATACTATAAACTTTGTAAGAGAATGGTTATTGCTTGGGAGCTCCCAGGAAGAGACCACCAGGCCACAGAGGGCAGGAGTGGCGTAAGCCAGTGAGGGCAGTGTAAGAGCTGGCTCACCTGACTCCCGCTCTGTACCCACCCAGCTTTGGAAGATAGAAGGTGGAGAGGCAGCAAGAGCAGGGATGTGTGAGAGGGCAGCTCAGGCGGGGGTGGCACAGAGGCATCTCTTCAAAATTAATCATGACTCACACCCGTTCAGCACGGTGAGCCAAATCTTTCCACAGATTCCATCTTTTCTGGTTCAAGTTGGTCTCTAAGGTCAGAGAATCAATTTCCGAGTGTCAGTTTTACAGTTTTCTCTTCATGGTGAATCTGAAGTCAATAATGCTGATGAGCTGGAAATGACTGCAAGAAAAATACAATGTTTTGAAGACATTTGGACCTTGTTTTGGCAGATGAGTTGCTTAAACCCAACCCATTTTAGATAGACCCATATGGGGGCCTACTAAATCTAGGTTAGAAGCAAAGACCTGAGGAATATGAATGATGGGCATGAATATTCTTCTTCCTCCTCTTCCCCAGTTATTTATTGGGTTATTTATCTGTTTTCCAATGATACACAGGGTTTTATTTTTAAGTCACGTCCAACTCTTTGTGACCCCATGGACTGTATAGTCCATGGAATTCTCTAGGCCAGAATACTTGACTGGGTAGCCTTTCCCTTCTCCAGGGGATACTCCTAACTCAGGGATTGAACCCAGGTCTCCCGCATAGAAGGCAGATTCTTAACAGCTGAGCCACAAAGGAAGCGATACACAGGATTTAAAAAAAAATATTCTGCAAATATTTTCTTGTGGCCTGCAGCTTGTCTTTAATTTTGTAATGCTACTTTTGGTTGTATGCATGATTTAAATTTTAATACAGTCATACTTTTTCAATCTTTTCAAGAATGAATCAACAGATTATTTTTAGGTATATGTGCTGAAAGAAGAAGTTATCAAAGAAAATTCTTGACAAATGACCTTTCTTTTCTCTGTAAAATAAGTAGAATCAACTCTTAATAGATAGCTGCAGAGTCCTTAAGCTTCCTCCTTCAGCCAACATATGTGAACTGAGTCTACAACAGATGCCTAGACCTGGGAGTTGGCCAGGTTGGGGGCATGGAGGCAGGGGATGAGATGGGATTTCATTAGTGGAAACCTGCCTTACTAGAGCTTATCATCAGAGGACTAATGTGTGTTAGATTGTGTAGCTTTGATATACTTCAATAGAACCTCAGAGGAAGGAGAAATGTCGATAAGATTGAGTGATTGTATATGGACTGGATTTATCAGGGAAGATCGTATGTCAGCTTTCTTGACTTCCTGCTGGTGGTAGTGGTTTAGCTGTTCAGTCATGTCTGACCCTTTGTGACCCCATGGACTGTAGCCCACCAGGCTCCTCTGTCCATGGAATTCTCCAGGCATGAATACTGGAGTGGGTTGTCATTTCCTTCTCCATAAACTAAGAATCACAGAATCTCAGAACTGAAAGGAAAAATGGAAATGAAGGCTGGACAAAGTTAAGGTCTTCCTGCCGAAGGCCTGACAGCTAGTGAGAGGCAGGATCCACACTAGAACTACAGATCCTAGGCCAAGGTGCTGTTTTACCTGCCAGTGAAGCGAGCTGTCATGTTTTCCTCTGATCATAAAACAGAGATCTGAGAGCAATGCCCAAGAAAAACGGAGTCAAACAAGACAGGGCATCAATCACAACCAAAAAAAGCCTGCGACCATTTACTCTGGGCTCACAAACTGCTAGAAGCAGCTGTTATATTCACATCAACTTGATTGTCTTATGAGGATACAGGAAATATGTTATCTTTTTTTTGTTTTAGATGGGACAGAAACAAGTAAAGTGGCTTAACCTGGGCCACTTTACAAGTCACAGCAAAAAATAAACATGTGCTCTGTGTTCAATATTGTTCTCTTCATAAACCATAAGACAAATGGCCACATATATCTATAAACTGTAGTCACTTTCTTGTATCATTTGCATGAGTTTTGCCTTTTCACTGTCAGGTTAATTAGTTCTATTCACTCCGCCTGTGGAGCAAGCATCAAATTAGGCACCAACTCAGTAACACTGAAAACAACAGTGAAAAAAGAGAGATACATTGACTGCTCATAATCAAGCAATTACAGTCAGGTTTTTCCTACCTAGATACTTAGCAGCAAACACAAAAGTAAAAATCACTTTCAACTCCCTGCAAAGAGACACATCATTAATTAGGATCAATCAGAAGTTTCTCTCCATCAAGAAAATGCCTCAAAATATTAATTCCTTATATCTTACTGTAGTAATAACCATATGTGGCAACTGATATTATGGGTCTATGGGTCAGAGAAATACCACTATGCTAATTATAAGAAATCTTTAGGATGGTCTCCAAAGTCAAATATAATGTTCACTGCTATCAAAAGTTTGCTTTTGATATCAAACTCCACGTTTCTCAAGGAGACCGAATTCTACTAGTGCCAGGCACACCTTGCCAAGTGTAGACAATGCAAAGAACAAGGTTAGCCACTGCCCCTTAGACATGATGTCCTGTGTGTGTGCGTGGTGAGCTGCTTCTTTAATGTCCCTATAGAGTAGCCCGGCAGGCTCCTCTGGCCTAGGATTTTCCAGGCAAGAATAGTGGAGTCGGTTGCCGTGCCCTCCTCCAGGGGATCTTCCTGATCCAGGGATTGAACCTCTGTCTCTTACATCTCCAACACTGGCAGGTGGTTTCTTTACCACTAGCAACACCTGGGAAGCCTGAGGCCCAAGAGTTGCTCCATTCTAAACACAAAGACGAAGAAGGCAATGGCACCCCACTCCAGTACTGTTGCCTGGAAAATCTCATGGATGGAGGAGCCTGGAAGGCTGCAGTCCATGGGGTCACTGAGGGACGGACATGACTGAGTACCTTCACTTTCACTTTTCACTTTCATGCATTGGAGAAGGAAATGGCAACCCACTCCAGTGTTCTTGCCTGGAGAATCCCAGGGACGGGGGAGCCCGGGGTGTTTGCTGCTGGATGCAAAACACTAAGGGAGCAGACATGGGAAACAAAGAGTTCTGTGAAAGCTGGTGAGCAGTCCCAGAACTGGGTTATTAAAGGCATCTTTCCAGGCAGGAGAGTGGGAAAGGCATGTGACGTGAATCAGATACTAGGGGCAAAGCAGCAATGCATGAAAGGAAAGGGTAGGTTCCTACATAGTGATTACGGTCCATGCTCAGGCTGAGAAGCATGCTGTGACCATATTGCCCATGGCCTTATGTGCTAGGCTAACAAATGGGATGTTAACAAGCAGGTATGAGTATGTTTGGAAGATGCAGAAGGATGGGCATGTGGAAGATCAACCTGGGAGCTAAGTGTGGAAGATGCATCTTGGGGAAGGATTCCCAGTCTTAGGCGACTGCCTCAGCCTAGGTGAGAAATGACAGCTTGGTCTGCAGCACTGGCATGGAGAAGAAATCTCCCACACAGAAATCCGAGCTCTTTTCCCAGGGACCCTTACGCATGACACCTATGAGGACCACAAAGAGCCCTTCGTGATCACTAATCACAGAGAATGAAAGTGTCCCTATAAAAGCATGTATTAAATGTTCTGAGTCTCGAACAACATGAGCCACACTTCCTACTTATATTTCACTTATATTCTAAAGCTGACAACAGAGAGATGTTGTAAACAGCACACAAGTGATCTAAAGGACTTTGGATATAAAGCTATTTTATTAAAAAAAAATTATAGCAAGTACACATAAAAATGTGTATATTAAAACCAAGAACAGGAGTTGAGTAGATGCCTAGCAGGCCTTCATCACTTGGATGCTATAAACCACAGTTGCTGTTCTTTTTTTTGGCTGTTTATTTTCCCCTTTCTCTTCCCTGACAAAGCTGTTCGGCAATGTTCTTTCACGAAGTCTCCATCATTGGGGGAGGAGGGGAGAAAATCGGATATCAAAAGATGCTTGTGTGTGAGACTTCCCTGGTAATCCAGTGGTTAAGACTATGGTTCCAAGGCAGGGGGTGTGGATTGGATCCCTGGTCTGGGGACTAAGATCCTACACGTTCCGCGGCCAAAATGAAAAACCAACCAAACAGAAAGATATGTGTGTCCCTGCTGCCACCTAATGGTTCTCTGAGCACTACCATCTCCATTGTGTGGGTTTTTTTTTCCCTCGACTGCTGAAACTATACCGATGAAATGGCTAAATGTGACCATATCAAACTACAGACCACTAGTCTTACTGTGGCTAAACTCTGGGGCTCATTCTGGCTTCTGGAAAAAGTCACGCTGTCTCCATTTTCCTCTTTACATCTGGGAATGTATACCCACCTACCGCCCATTGTTGTTTGGTCTAAGTATCCTTTAAAAAAAAAAAAAATTGTTTTATTATCCACTGTGCGATTAAAGTGATGTGGACTGTACCAGGTTTTTCCTGCCTTTTTTGCGATAAGCTTTTTCTAAGATAGATAAATAAACAGGCAACATGAATCTGGGAGTGGGAAACATCCAGATAATAAGGGTAGCTTCAGGGGCTGTGATGCAGATGAATCCGATTAACTCTGGGTTTAAAAGACCATCTTAAGACCACTGATGGAGGCTATATATGAGAAAGCCAAAGAGAACCAAAAAATTTTAAAAAGCTCCTATCACCACATCAGAGGGCACGCCCACTGCACTCTCTCCTGCCTGTGGGGAAGTCAAAGCAATTCTTTCTCAAGTTTTCCTTCCTGACCTTCAAAGGGCTCCGGTGACTGCTTCCGTCTCCACTGCCCACACCTTTCTGCTAAGCTTTGACCCATCCAGCTTTCTGTGACCTTCTGTTTCCGACAATCACATAAGCTTTTGAAATCTCGTATATTACTTCCGAGGTTGCTAAACTGCTGCTGGCTCCTAGATGTCCCCTCACCTATCCTGTCTGCTGCTTTTCCCCACCATCCCCCTTCAGCACATGCAACACACACCAAAACTGTTTTAATTACTCTATGAACACTGTTTTCCATCTTTTGAAAATTTTGAAACACAATTCTTCAACCAAATCTGAAAGACTAGTACCATGAGCAGAAACATACATCCTCCACAATGACTGTTCAATATTTTGCCATGTTTTAATTCTTTATCTGTCCATGTATGTATGTGTGTGTGTATACACAAAATGAATTTCCCAACGTTTTATATAACTTTTTGATGGAACTATTTGAAGGTAATTCATAGATGTAATGGTACTTGGTCCCTAATTACCTGAATAGGACATTCTCCTAAGTAACTTAATTCCACAGTAATAAAATGAACCATAATTCAGTATCAACTGATATCATCTATAAAGAAATTTCCTAAAGTATCCTCAAGTATTCTTTTATAGCTTCATTTTTCCACACCAAAATCCAATCAAGATTTACTCATTGCATTTAACTATTACATCTTTTGTCTCATAATCTAGAGCAGTCCTCCACTCTTCTTAATGACAGTACTTTCTGAAGGATTTAGGCCAGTTTTTATATGTTACAAATGCTGAATCTGATTCTTCCATCATAGTCATTTTACTTGTTTTTCTCTCCCTATATTTCCTATAAACTAGAGTTTGGGTCAAAAGGCTTCATTATATTTAAGTTAAGCATCTTGAACAAGGTTCCTTCATAGGTAACGCTGTTTACTTCAGTTCAGTCGCTCAGTCATGTCCAACTCTTTTGACTCCGTGGACTGCAGCACGCCAGACTTCCCTGTCTATCACCAACTCCTGGAGCTTTCTCAAACTCATGTCCATTGAGTCCGTGATACCATCAAACCATCTCATCCTCTGCTGTCCCCTTCTCCTCCTGCTGTCAATCTTACCCAACATCAGCGTCTTTTCAAATGAGTCAGTTCTTCGCATCAGGTGACCAAAGTATTGGAGTTTCAGCTTCAGCATCAGTCCTTCCAATGAATATTCAGGACTGATTTCCTTTACGATTGACTGGTTGGATCTCCTTGCAGTCCAAGGGACTCAAGAGTCTTCTCCAACACCACAGTTCAAAAGCATCAATTCTTCGGTGCTCAGCTTTCTTTATGGTCCAACTCTCACATCCATACATGACTACTGGAAAAACCATAGCTTTAACTAGATGGAACTTTGTCGGCAGAGTAATGTCTCTGCTTTTTAACATGCTATCTAGGTTGGTCATAACTTTTCTTTCAAGGAGCAATTGTCTTTTAATTTCAAGGCTGCAGTCACCATCTACAGTGATTCTGGAGCCCCCCAAAATAAAAGTCTGTCATTGTTTCCATTGTTTCCCCATCTATTTCCTGTGATGAGACTGGATGCCATAATCATGGCTTTCTGAATATTGAGGGTTTTTTTTTTTAATGTATTAATTTACTAATTTCTGGCTGAGCTGGGTCTTCATTGCTGTGCACGGGCTTTCTCTAGTTGTAGGAGTGGGGTCTACTCTCCAGTTGTGGTGGGAAGGCTTCTCTTGCTGCAGATCATGGGCTCTAGGCACAGGCTCAGTAGTTGTGGAGCATGAGCTTAGTTGCCCTGCAGCATGTGGGATCTTCCCAGACCAGGGATGGAACTCATGTCCCCTGCATTGGCAAGCAGATTCTCAACCACTGGACTACCAGGGAAGTTCTGAGTGTTGAGTTTTAGCCCAACTGTTTCGTTCTCCTCTTTCACTTTCATCAAGAGCTCTTCAGTTCCTCTTCGCTTTCTGCCATAAGGGTGGTGTCATCTGATATCTGAGGTTATTGATAATTCTCTTGGCAATCTTGATTCCAGCTTGTGCTTCATCCAGCTTGGCATTTCGCATGATGTACTCTGCATAGAAGTTAAATAAGCAGGGTGACAATATACAGCCTTGACGTACTCCCTTCCCAATTTGGAACCAGTCCATTGTTCCATGTCTGGTTTGAACTATTGCTTCTTGACCTGCATACAGATTTCTCAGGAGGCAGCTAGGGTGGTCTGGTATCCTCATCTCTTGAAGAATTTTCCACAGTTTGTTGTGATCCACACAGTCAAAGGCTTTGGCATTGTCAATAAAGCAGAAGTAGATATTTTTCTGGAGCTCTCTTGCTTTTCCCATGATTCAACAGATGTTGACAATTTGATCTCTGGCTCCTCTGCCTTTTCTAAATCCAGCCTGAACATCTGGAAGTTCTCGGTTCATGTACTGTTGAAGCCTGGCTTGGGGAATTTTGAGCGTTACTTTGCTAGTAGGTGAGATGAATACAATTGTGAGTAGTTTGAGCATTCTTTGGCATTGCCTTTCTTTGGGATTGGAATGAAAACTGACCTTTTCCAGTCCTGTGTCCAATGCCAAGTTGTCCAAATTTGCTGGCATATTTAGTACAGCACTTTTCACAGCATCATCTTTTAGGACTTGAAATAGCTCAAGTGGTTGGGACATAGATTTGGATTACGGTGATATTGAACGGTTTGCCTTGGAAATGAACAGAGATCATTCTGTCATTTTTGAGACTGCAAGTACTGCATTTCGGACTCTCTTATTGACTATGAGGGCAACTCCATTTCTTCTAAGGGATTCTTGCCCATGGTAGTAGATATAATGGTCATTTAAATTAAATTTGCCCATTCCAGTCCATTTTAGTTCGCTGATTCCTAAAATGTCAATGTTCATGCTTGCCATCTCCTGTCTGACCACTTCCAATTTTCCTTGATTCATGGACCTAACATTCCAGGTTCCTATGCAATATTGTTCTTTACAGCATCAGACTTTACTTCCAACATCGTCACTCCACAGCTGGGTGTTGTTTTTGCTTTGGCTCCATCTCATCATTCTTCATTTTTCTGGAGTTATTTCTCCACTGATCTCCAGGAGCATACTGGGCACCTACCGGCCTGGGGTGTTCATCTTTCAGTGTTGTATATTTTTGCCTTTTCATACTGTTCATGGAGTTCTCAAGGCAAGAATACTGAAGTGGTTTGTCATTCCCTTCTCAGTGGCCATTCCCTTCTCGAGTGCCCCAAACACTAATGCCAAAGAAGCTGAAGTTGAATGGTTCTATGATGACCTACAAGACCTTCTAGAACTAACACCGAAAAATGATGTCCTTTTCATCATAGGGGACTGGAATGCAAAAGTAGGAAGTCAAGAGATACTTGAAGTAACAGGCAAGTTTGGCATTGGAGTACAAAATGAAGAAGGGCAATGGCTAACAAGAGTTTTGCCAAGAGAAGGCACTAGTCATAGCAAACATCCTCTTCCAACAACACAAGAGATGACTCTACACATAGACATCACCAGATAGTCAATACTGAAATCAGAGTGATTATATTCTCTGCAGCCAAAGATGGATACACTCTATACAGTCAGTAACAACAAGACCAGGAGCTGACTGTGGCCCAGATCATGAACTCCTTATTGCCAAATTCAGACTTAAATAGAAGAAGCTAGGGAAAACCACTAGACCATTCAGGTATGACCTAAATCAAATCCCTTACGATGATACAGTGGAAGTGACAAACATATTCAAGGGATTAGATCTGATAGATAGAGTGCCTGAAGAACTAAGGATGGAGGTTCGTGACATTGTACAGGAGGCAGTGATCAAGACCATCCCCAAGAAAAATATATGCAAAAAGGCAAAATGGTTGTCTGAAGAGGCCTTACAAGTAGCTGAGAAAAGAACAGATGCTGAAGGCAAAGGAGAAAAGGAAAGATATATCCATCTGAATATATCTTCTTTCCAAAGAATAGCAAGGAGTGATATGAAAGCCTTCCTCAGTGACCAATGCAAAGAAATAGAGGAGAAACCTAGAATGGGAAAGACTAGAGATCTCTTCAAGAAAATTAGAGATACCAAGGGAACATTTCAAGCAAAGATGGGCACAATAAAGGACAGAAATGGCTTGGACCTAATAGAAGCAGAAGACATTAAGAAGAGGTGACAAGAATAACTACAGAAGAACTACACAAAAAAAGATCCTCATGACCCAGATGACCACGATGGCGTGATTACTCACCAAAAGCCAGACATCCTGGAGTGCAAAGTCAAGTGGGCCTTAGGAAGCGTCACTGTGAACAAAGTTAGTGGAGGTGACGGAAATCCAGTTGAGCTATTACAAATCCTAAAAGATGATGCTGTGAAAGTGCTGTACTCAATATGCCAGCAAATTTGGACAACTCAGCATTGAACACAGGACTGGAAAAGGTCAGTTTTCATTCCAATCCCAAAGAAGGGCAATGCCAAAGAATGCTCAAACTACTACACAATTGGATTCATCTCACATGTTAGCAAAGTAATGCTCAAAATTCCCCAAGTCAGGCTACAATAGCACATGAACGAGAACTTCCAGATGTTCAAGCTGGATTTAGAAAAGGCAGAGGAACCAGGGATCAAATTGCCAACACCTGCTGTATCATTGAAAAAGTAAGAGAATTCCAGAGAAACACCTACTTCTGCTTTATTGACTATGCCAAAGCCTTTGACTGTGTGGATCACAACAAACTGTGGAAAATTCTTCAAAAGATCAGAATACCAGACCACCTGATCTGCCTCCTGAGAAATCTCCTGAGAAACAACAGTTAGAACTGGACATGGAACAACAGACTGGTTCCAAATCAGGAAAGGAATATGTCAAGGCTGTATATTGTCACCATGCTTATTTAACTTATATGCAGAGTACATCATGAGAAATGCTGAACTGGATGAAGCACAAACTGGGATCAAGATTGCTGGGAGAAATATCAGTAACCTCAGATATGCAGATGACACCACCCTTATGGCAGAAAGTGAAGAGGAGCTAAAGAGCCTCTTGATGAAAGTGAAAGAGGAGATAAAAAGTTGGCTTAAAATTCAACATTCAGAAAAAAAAGATCATGGCATCTGGTCCCATCACTTCATGGGAAATAGATGGGGAAACAGTGCAAACAGTGTCAGACTTTATTTTGGGGGGCTCCAAAATCACTGCAGATTGTGACTGCAGCCATAAAATTAAAAGATGCTTGCTCTTTAGAGGAAAAGTTATGACCAACCTAGACAGCATATTAAAAAGCAGAGACATTATTTTGCCAACAAAGGTCCATGTAGTCAAATTTATGGTTTTTCCAGTAGTCATGTATGGATATAGCGTTGGAGTATAAAGAAAGTTGAGCGCTGAAGAGTTGATGCTTTTGAACTGTGGTGTTGGAGAAGACTCTTGAGAGTCCCTTGGACAGCAAGGAGATCCAACTAGTCCATCCTAAAGGATATCAGTCCTGAATATTCACTGGAAGGACTGATGCTGAAGCTGAAACTCCAAAACTTCGGCCACCTGATGCAAAGAATTGACTCATTTGAAAAGACCCTGATACTGGGAAAGATTGAAGGTGGGAGAAGGGGATGACAGAGGATCAGATTGTTAGATGGCATCACCAAGTCTATGGAAATGAGTTTGAGTAAACTCCGGAAGTTGGTGATAGACATGGAGGCCTGGCATGCTCCAGTCCACGAGGTTGCAAAGAGTCCAACACAACTTAGCGACTGAACTGAACTTACTGAATGATTTGATAATTGATCATAGTCATTATTCTTTTAATGTCAAGACTGACTCATCTTTGGCCAATGCAGTCCCCTCAAGCTGGGTTCTGTTAGTTTTTGACTTGATCCTAAGAATTTGGCGGCATTTCCTTGTTTTCTGGCAAGATGTTCCAGGCTCACATTTGTACTGTTGTACTTTTCTGGCCTGAGATCCTAACTCCATCATTTCTCATGGGAAATGTTATTTAGATATCAAGATATAGGCACACTCCACTAGGGTAACATTACTTCTAAGATATATAAATATATATTCAATATTCAAACTTAACACCAGAGGACTTTCATAAAATAATTTTATTTAATATTTGTTCCCTCTTATTAGAGTTTTAACTAACAAAATTACTAATTATTCACTTTATCTAGAGTAGACATAAAAGTTTTAAAATTACGCTTGGGACTGATGCACGGGGATAATCCAGAGAGAAGGTGTGGGGCGGGAGGGGGGAGATGGGGGTCGGGATTGGGAGTTCATGTACACTCGTGGCTGATTCATGTCAATGTATAGCAAAACGAATACAGTATTGTAAAACAAAACAAACTAAAAAATAAAAATCAATTAAAAAATAAAAAAATTAAAAAAAGTTTTAAAATTACCTTACCAATACTACTATTAGCAATAAATCTGTGATGTTTGAGACTTTTTTGGTTCTGTTCTTTTTACCCTCAGAACATATTCTTGAAAAAATAGGAGTGCAGTTAAACTGAGAAAATTGGGGTACAGTTAAACATCACTTTCAAACAGATCTGAACTTTGATGACTCCGTTATTTCTGATCCTTTTAAAGGCTTAGACTATCATCTTTTCAAATTGAACGAGTCCTTGTTTTCTGTTTTTAGTGGCATGCTTTCCATTCTCTGGTGGTACACGTGAAATACAGAATGGCTGAAAATGTATATCCTAAGACTAGGAAGACAATACAGATTTCACTGAACAAATCAGGATTGCTATGACAGGTGAGCAACTGTATTCATCAGCAAGGCTGTTTATACATCAAACTTAAATGGATGATACCACCTAAGAGTCATCCCAGGATATGTTCTGAATGCACTGTACCCCCCTCCAAAATACTCAAATAGGCAGAAAAAGCCAGTAGCTTGCCCTGCAACAAATCCTCATGTAAACATTCAAAACACCTCTTATGATTAAAAAAGGCAAAGAGTATAGTTATTATTACTATGTGCACATCTCTCATCACATTAGGCATCTGTATAGATAGCAAAAATGTAGGAAAAATTGGGGCTACTTCAGTGAAGGGATATAACAAAAGCTAAGCTAAAGAATGCAATCTCCCATTTAACCAACTGTATAAATGTATGAATTTAGTGTATAGTTTTACGCTCTGCAAAGAGTTAGTGCATTCCAAAGGCATGGCTATGCTTTAATTTTCTTTAGGAGTAAAAGGAAATAGCTGTGGCATCTTTAAATTTTATTTACTTACTGAGTTCAATAAAATAAATACCAGGTTTAAAGAACTAAAGGTTTTTGATACTGTTCTTTTTGAAAAATAAATATTAAATTTTGAGTCAGAATGTTTTAAGAAAAATCCGACACTGAAAGAGGATTTTGACACTTCAAAGGAGGTGGTAAGTCAGAACACCTATGTGAAGTAGCAGGCTTAGTCAAAGCTTATACTTGCTTCAGTTTTGTCTTTAAAAACACACCAAATCATAGTGAAAAATAAATGAATACATGTAGAGTTTATAATGCTGCCAGGCACACACAACTGTTATCTCTTTGTGAGAACTAATAACATTCAATATAACTTTTCTTTCCAAATACACTCTATGTTGCACAGAAGGCGAGATTAAAAGCAATCCTAAAAACAAAAAGTTATCAAAAAACTTTACTGGAGCTTATACATATTTTCCTATTCTCTGATCTAGGGGGTTCATGAAGAGTTCTTATGTGACAAACTTACACAGCTGTAAAGTTTATTTTCAAGGAAGATCCTCCTGGCGTTAGTTCTTAAAATATACAATTAAAATAAGAGCAACTGTCAAAAATTACATCGTGTTTTTAACATATTTTTAATAAAGTGCATCCCCTCTGGTTTGTCTTCCCTCTTCATTCCAGCTACACGTGGCTGCCCTCTGCAGCAGTTTCAATTCTTATAAGTTGACTGCCACAAACCTGACCTGGTTTCATCTCTACAGGTTCTCTGACTCAATGAGGGATGTGTGTGTTTGTACAAAACAAAACAGGGAACTTTCTTCCTGGCATTCATAGAGCCTCTTCGTGTCTCAGGTCTTTTTAGTTTTTTTTTTTTTAATTGGAAAAAATTACATGCATATGGGGGAAAGATTAAAAGTTCAGTTCAGTTCAGT
>SJXQ01008770.1:5050-20348 GCA_006408695.1 Aepyceros melampus
CCGAGCCGGGCCCGCGGCCACTGGTCCGGGCTCAGGCTGCAGCCTGTGCGCAGCAGAGCCCCTCCGGAGCCCTGAACGCGGCAGCGTCGGTCGCGGCCGCTGTCCTGAGTCCCGCGTCCGGACTTCGGGGCCCCTCGCTGGCCCACACCGCTCAGCCCCCTGGCGTCCCCCTTGGGCCGGCCAAGCTCAGCCCCCAGACGCCGCGGCAGGCCCTGCTGCACACGGACACTTCCAACTCTGAGGTTTCTTGGCAATCTTACTGCGCTAAGGAGGAAAACAGGAGCCTGAGATGAGGGGTCCGCGGCGCCTGGTGAAAACTCGGGCGAGTCAGCCACCTGGGCCAGCGGACGTGAGGTCGGAGGGTGAAAGCCTTGGAGCAGAGAGAGCGTGATGAACACAGTGGGAACGCAGTGCCTTCTCCTGGGGGCAAGGCCCTTGCAGAGGGAGCGTGAGGGGTGGGGGACACTGGTGCTGCTGCAACCAGAGATGCTGCTTGGAAATGGCAGCCCACGCCAGCGTTCTTGCCTGGAGAATCCCAGGGACAGCGCAGCCTGGTGGGCTGCCGTCTGTGGGGTCGCACAGAGTTGGACACGACTGAAGTGACTTAGCAGCAGCTGCTGAAGATTTGGAAACACTGTGTGAAAAAATAAATCTATAGTTTTCTTTGTGGCAAAACTTTTACAGCTAATAGGCATTTTAGATTCCTGAGAGAAATCCTATAAAGAACCTCCTAGATTTAGATGTCCACCACCCACAAACCTCTCCCCGCCCCCTTCAAGTCATCTCTTGTGGCCAGTTTGTAGAAAACAACATATTTTGGAAAATATAGTTGCATATCAAGTTTAGCTCCAATGTAAAAAAAAAAAAAAAGAAAAAATAGTAGACAATATTTTTCCAAAGAACTGGAATTTATAAAGATGAATTAAATAGAGATTTTAGGACTGAAAAAATATTAACTGAAATGAAGAATTTGTTGAGTGGGCATAACTGCAGATTTCAAAGTGCAGAAGTCAGCAGGGTGTACTTAAGCTGAAGCACAGTGATGAAGATTCAGAGAAGATGCAGCGAGATTCAGCACGCTGGAAAGCTCTCAGACATCTACAGCTGGAGCCCCGGGATGAGAGGAGAGGAGGCAAGGGAAGAGACAAAATTCAGTGAGTGATGCTAAGAATTTCCCGAAACAGGAAAGGGATCCTGGAGACTGCAGTGGCTGGAATTTTCAGGGCAGAGCCCTCCGGGGCGGGCATGACTTTCTGGATAAAGTGCTCCAGAATGTGCTCTGGGGTCCTCCTGAGGACCTGGCCATTAAACTCGGGGTGTACCAAGTCTGGTCTCTGAGGGTCCATGTGGAACAGATCCTGAGCTCACAAGGCATCTCACCTCCGACTACAGGACCCAGAAGCCTGCACCGCACACTCACTGGTCTCACTGGAGACTGAGCAGAGCCATCGTCAGAAGCAGCTGCAGGAGACCTGCTCTGAAATAGCAGAAAGCCAAACAAATTACAGAAGAACTGATGTATTGCTCACTCTTTCCTCGTTGCCTACACAAACCGTAGCTTGAAACAGAATATACCAAAGGGTAAAAGGTAAAAGTATAAAATTCTTAGAAGAAAATGAGAGGAGAAAGCCTTGGATTAGGCAGAGATTTCTTATTCATACTTAAGCATAAGTGAAAGGAATGGATCGGTTGGTCTTGAAAAAAAAAAAAAGCTTCTACCCTTTGTCAATACAATGAAAACAAGAAAAAGGAAGCTGCAGATTAGGTGAGAACGCTTACAATACATGTACTTGGGGAAAAACCTTGCTTTCAGCACATAGCAAGGGGCATCAGAAGATGAGGGTGATGACCGGCGCCCCAGTGGGCTCAGCTTATGTAATAATGGCAGAGATGGGGCAGCTTAGACAACACACGTCCATTCCCCACGGGCCTGGAGTCTGGAAGACAGAGGTCAGGAGCCAGCAGGCCTGGATCTGGGAGAAGGATGTCTTCCTGGTTTACAGGTGGCATGGCCTCCTCCACCCTCACCTCACAGGTGCAGAGCGAGCTCGTGTCCTTCCCCTCCTTATAAAGACACCAACCCTGCATGAAGCCCCTGCCTCACAGGTGCAGAAAGAGCTCTTGTCTTTTCCCCCGTTATAAAGACACCAACCCTGCATGAAGCCCCCACTCAAGACCCCATCCTGTCCCTGCAGCTCCCCTCCAAACACTGTCACACTGGGATTTAGACTTCAGCATGTGAATTTGAGGGATGGGGGACAAATCCATAGCAGCCTAATTAAAAACCGGCAGGTGCAAGTATTTCTAAGCAAAAGGTGTTTGGATGAACAGTCAACACAGAGAAGACACAACGTCAGAAATGAGAGTCATCAGAAATGAGAATTTAAAGCGCAACAAGCACTTTCCATTCAGTTTTTGCTGTGAATCTAAAACTTCTCTTTATAAGTCCACCCAAAACAAAACCCACAACGAACTACCATTATCCACTACTAAAAAAGCTGATACATGTTATTAATGATGACACCCAGTAAAGTAAAAACTTGGAAGAACAAGAAATCCATCCTTGGGATGTTGGGAGTGTAAGACCGACAGCCTGCTTGGAAAACACTTTAGCAATTTCTGCTGAAATCAAACACACATTCACCATATTACCCAGCAGTCCCATTCCTGTGCGTTTACTTAGGAGAAAAGAAAATCTGAGCTCAGGTGAGGTGTGTTCACTAATGTCCACATCAGCTTCACTCGAAATAGTGTAAAACCAGAAATGGTCTCAAGGTTTCCAATAGAACAAAACAGTTAAGCATTTTTTGTAATATTCATAATACAATGGAGTGATCCTCAGCAACAGAAGGGAGTAAAGTATCAGTTCTCGTGTCAGCATGAATGAACAGCAAAACATGCTTCTCAACAGAAAGAAGCCGGAAACAAAACCACACGTGCTGCATAACTGCCCTCATTTGAATATGAAGTCCAGAACAGTAAGACCACGCCATAGAGGGAGGTGAGTCAGCCAGCGGCTGCCGCAACACAGGGCTGTGAGGCTTGACCAGGGGGAGCATCAGGGCCTTTTAAAGGTGATGAAAATGTGTATTTGCCAAAACTCATCCAACTATTCACCCAGAAAAAGTATATTTTGTAACAGGTAAACTGTACTTCAGTAAACCTAAGATACAGCATTGCCCCACTGCACGTGCGCTACAGCTGTTGAGGCTGAACCGGTAGGTGATGCTGAGTGGGGAAGTCTCTAGCTGCTCGAGCGGCTGGGACCCTTCTACGCTGCGAGGAGGAAGGGAAGTCGTAGCCCCTCCTAGAAATTTGTGTGGTAGTTCTGCGACACTGGGAACCCCGTGTAACTGAGCGGTTGCCTCCCCGCAAAAGGATCCGACAGAAATTCGTACACAGGTTCAACAAAGGGCAAGGGTGGTCATATTCATGACGGTATTCTTGGTTTCAGCACCAAACGGGAAGCAGTCTAGACGCCCATCCATAGTGACGAGCATCACAGCAGGACGAATGAGCTGCATGGGGGCATGAGCAAGTGTCAGAAACCCTAATTACGGCTGCAAGGCAAACACAGACAGCTGTGACCCCAGCCGTGCAGAGCCTCACAGAGGCAGGTGGGCTCTGCCATTGCAGGTCAGTTTTAGGTTCTCCTGCGGGAGGCGAATGTGGGGACAGGAAGTGGGCTCTGGGAGGCAGGGCAGCGAGGGGGCTTCTGTAAACGTGGTGATGACTGTTCCTGATCTGGCTGAGGTTAAACAAACCGTCCGTTTTGTGAAAGTTCCTCACTCCATATTTTATGATGTGTGAATTATTCTAAATGCTTAATATATCCAATAAAATTTATGTAGAATGTCACCGAAACCCTACAAAAATATATAAATGTACCAATAGAATCACGGACTCAATGGACAGAGTCTGAGTGAACTCCGGGAGTTGGTGATGGACAGGGAGGCCTGGCGTGCTGCGATTCATGGAGTCGCAAAGAGTTGGACACGACTGCGCGACTGAACTGAACTGAACTGAACCAATAGAATAATGGTCAAACTGTTTTACTGGAATTCAAGAAATACAAATGGGACTGAAAATGGATCAGCTTAGGTGGATGGGGAGACAGTGCTGTGGGTCACGGGGTCCCAGGGCTGTGACTGGAACTGCAGAAATGCCTGCAATCCTGATGGACCCTTGATGGATCTAATTATCAGTGCATTTTTTTTGGTTTTTTTGGATAGAACAATCTGGCATTCCTGTTTGCATATGTCCGCTTGTATATGAAAAAAAAAAAAGTCATGATTGATACTGAAAGCTTTGTAAGAACTCTGAAGACCCTGTGTGAGGAGAGACACCTTTTATTGTTTTTTTCCAGTGCTCATTAGGTATTAGCAGCAGTTTTATCTATTCATTCATTTATAATAATCTAAATAAGTTTAGCAAAAGGAATGGACATGTCATCCTCCAAAATCAGCAGCTGTCCTTTCCGCCACTTAGAGAAAGTGGTAGAAAGTCAGGGCCTGAACATACTAAAGATGAGTCTCTGCAGACCTGAGCTGGGAGGGCGGCAGGCAGGTGAGTGGATAGCCAAGGGAGGGGCTGCCTCACCCGCTCGCTTGTCCATGGCTCGATGTTGCCACCTGTTACATTATTTGATAGAATGTGACCTGAAAGCTTACTCTATGCCTCACAAAGTGATGGGTTTTTAACTTTTTTTCAGAAAGTTTATTTGAAAATAGCCCATGAAGAAAATGGATGATCTGGCATGTCACTTGTCACTTTTTGCTACAGAATACCATTTATTCCAAATTAGTGATGTTGAATACTGCTAAAGAGAAAGAAGCACACCCTTGCCAACAGTGAGATAGAAGTAGGCCTGGAAACCCAAATGCCTGATAAGATTGTGCTGCGAAGGGAGGGACCGGGGCAGGGAGGGGGGGCGGGTGCACGCTCACACCCCAGCAGGCTGCACAGCGGAGAAGGGCGCAGCCGGCCAGCACCCTGGACAGAGCTCTCCTCCTCAGCCTCAGACTTCCTCTCTCAAGAGGAGACAGGAGGTCTGTCTTTAATCCTGTGACAACTTTTTTAACGGACGTATAGTTGATTTACAGCGTCGTTTTAACCTCTGCTGTACAACAAAGTGATTTAATTATATATATATATGTTTGTATACATGCATGCATATTCTTTTAAAATATTCCTTTTCATTACAGTTTATCCCAGGATATTGAATACAACTCCCTGTGCGATAAAGCAGGACCTTGTTCTTTATCTGTCTATGCAGAGGAGTTGGTATCTGCTAACCCCAAACTCCCGACTCTTCCCTCCCCCAGCCCCTCCCTGCTGGAGAAGACAAGGTCGGTCTCTATCTGTGAGTTCGCTTCTGTTTTGCAGGAAGGGCGTTCGTGTCATGCTCCAGATTCCACTTATAAGTGATATCATGAGGCATTTGTCCTTTTCTTACTTATTTCACTTAGTGAGATAAAGTCCAGGTCCATCCATGTGGGTGCAAACGGCATTGCTTTGTTCTTCTTTATGGCTGAGTACTATTCCACTGCACATGTTTCTTCTTTATGGCTGAGTGCTATCCCACTGCACATGTTTCTTCTTTATGGCTGAGTACTATTCCACTGCACATGTTTCTTCTTTATGGCTGAGTGCTATCCCACTGCACATGTGCACCCTATCTTTTTTTATCCACTCATCTGTCCATGGACATGGTGGTTGCTTCCATTTCTTATCTGTTGGGAGCAGAGTTGCTGTGAACATAGGGGTACTTGTGTCTTTTTGAATTATAGTTTTCTGTATGGCAATTTTTAAAATGAAGAGATTGGAGCTCACTCAATTAAGTCATTCAGTTAAGTGAAGCAGGTTAGTTCAGACATCACTAACTCTTAATTTCAAATGCTGAAACTTCATGTTTCTGCCTCTGCTAAATTGCTAAGTTGCTTCAGTCATGTCTGACTCCTGTGACCCCTTAGAGAGTAGCCTGCCAAGTTCCTCTGTCCATGGGGTCTTCCAGGCAAGAATACTCGAATGGGTCGCCATCTCCTTCTCCAGGGAGTCTTCCCAATCCAGGGATTGAGCCCACGTCTCTTAAATTTCCTGCATCGGCAGCTGGGTTCCTAACCACTAGTGCCACCTGGGAAGCGCCTGGAAAGTTTCTGCCTCTAGCTCATGCTGGTTTTTTTTTTTTAAGACTTTTCATTTCTATTTTCCAAATGTTACAATTACCTGGCAAAGCAGAAGACCCGATTTGCCTACTTAATTAAATGTTTTGCTTTTGTTAAGGTTTCTAAGTGTTTGATGGTGGCCTAATTACACTGCAACTTCCCTATTTCACTCTAAAGAGAAGGCTCTAGAACTCTCTCATCGCAGACGTCAGGAGGGGTGCTCTTCACTCAGCCTCCCCCAAACACACACACACACACATATACACACACAGCCATCCCAGCCAGGTGACAGAAGCCCTCAACGTCCAGTTCTAAGTTATGCAATGCAGCACAGCACACAGCCGACTGCCCAGGAGGGGGAGAAGTCCCGCAGCAAACAAGGCAGCTTACTTTGGAAAAATGATCATTCCAATCATGAAGGAGTAAAACGTGAAAGACATTTAAAATTCTTGTGTAGAACTAACTTTCACACAGCACTCGCTTTGCGAACCACACACAGAGAATTATCCGGAGCAGAAGCGATAATTTAATTTACATGTCAGAAATGCAGCCAAGAAAACACAGAACAGCTTGAGAATGCAGTGCTGCCAAGTAGCACGACTCAAAGATTCATTTCAACTCTGTAAAGAAAACATTTCCCCTCCCAATCCTGCAGAGCCCAGGAGGAAAAGCCTCGGGGTGTCCGCGGGCTGGCGGGAAGGTGACAGTCAGCACGACGTCCCTGACTTGCCCTCGGAAGGCGCAGGGGGTGGCGGTGCTGGGCTGTGAGCCGCCCTGGTGGCCGTGGTCCAGAGAGGGAGGGACACCAGGAGGGGCGCAAGCCTTGCCCACGGGGTAAGTGTCATCTGCCGCCTGAGCGCTGAAGCTGCAGGAGCACTCTGCTTCCTCCACCAACAGAACAAGTGAGGCAGCTCCGCTCTCAGAAAGCAGAGTCTGGCTCACAGACTCCACACCCAGAAAAGCCAGTCTGCAGTCAGTTCTCAGGAGCGGGGCCATGTCTGGCTCACCTTCAGGTCCCTGGCCCCTAATAGGTGCTGCCTGATGACTCTGAGCTAAATACAGCTAACGATGCTGCCCATAGCAACAGGGCAAGGGCGTCCACCATGCACGCCCGTTAGAGGGATGCTTGGTCCTTCTGAGAAGCATCAAGGGTGTTGGCTGCCCCTGTCTGGCATGTTCAGACAGACACCACTAGAAAGGTGTGTCTGACCTGGATCTTGAAGGAGGAATCAGACTGCAGGTGACAGAGAAGGGGTGCAGGCTGGCCGCAGAGAGGAGCTCCCAGCGGGGACTCAGGACAGAGCAGGTGCGGGGGGAGGACCAGAAGGACCCCAGAGGGGCGTCGGGATAGGGAGTGTGCACACAGGCAACACCGAAGGTGCTGGGAGGGCATCAGACCCTGCTGAGCTGTGGCGTGGCCTCACACGTGAGGTGCTGTTTGGATCGAAATGACTCTAGTTTAGAGGTCATGCAGAAGGTGATGTGTAGGGAGAGGCCCACAGCGTGGACCTAGGAGAATCCAGCTGTCGTCTCTAGCTTGGACTTGCAGGCAGCCAGATGGAGGTGGCGGGTGAGACACTGGCGGATGTTCAGGACCCAGGGGTGAGTTAGGTGGGCGAGAGGTGGGTGACCTGGGCCATGTGTGTGGACATGATGGTGTTGAAATGTCTGGAGGAGGCATTTGGGAGGTTGTGGGGTCTTGATCAAAGTAGGAACTTAGAAGGAAACATGTTTAGGGGTCTGGGAAAAAGACAATGGCTCTGGGCATGGTCTGGAGGTGTCGGCTATGCAGCTGGGGCCCAACAGAGCCTGGGAGTCTGTGGGAGTCAAGAGGTTAGACCAGAGCTGTTTGGGGGATAATGTGGGCGAGGTCACTAGGGAGAAGATACATCATGGAGAAAGCGATGCCAAAAGGTGCATGGACTTGAGAACCACCCACTGGGAAAGGTCAGGCTGGGAGAGACCACATAGACTGTCCTGAGGTGTGGTTTGAGAAGAGTCTGGAAACCTGGGGCCCCAGGAGAGGAGAGGATCCAGGGAGAAGGAACTCAATGAGGCAGAAGGAGAGGCAAAGTGAACAGACAGAGAAAAGCCACCAGCTGTCCTCACGCTGGGGACGAAGTTTGCTAGGACCCCTCCGGACAAGGCAGGTGCCGGAGGTGCAAAGTGTGGAATGTTCTCCCATGTCTTCCTGTCTGGAATCAGAGCCCAGGGGCTCAAACTACCTTGAAAGAGTGAATATAGGAATGAACCTCATGTCCCTGCAAGACTGAGAAGCCGCAGAATCTGTCAAAGGGCTTAAAATGATGCTCGGTGCAAATCACCAATTTGAATGATATTCTGTTTCATTTGTCAGAAGAGTAATCTAGAACAAATATAACCATTAAAACTCTCAAGACCACTACCCCAGAGCTGTAACCATTTGGGAATCAGCAAAGACAAGGACTCCCTAACCGATGGCACCCCAGCCAGTGAGCATCACGGGTCCAGGTGATCTTGAGTCTAGGGCCCTGGAACCCCATCGTTCCTTGAGTCCTGAATGTAGTGATTATGTTTCTTGATGGATGGCACCCCCCCTTCACCTACAACTGTTTAGGGCTCCACAGACAGGATAGCCGCCCTCCCCTGGAAAGAAGGAACTCAACAGTAACCATGGCTTTGAGTCCAAAGCTGATTGATCTGATGGACTGCTTGGCTGCAAAGTGTCTCTGTTCAGAGCAGAAGGCAGCTCAGGAGCAGAGCTGGTCCTCCTTCATATGTGGGGCTTGGAGGGGGGACTGTGAGGGGCAGTGATCCCGAAGTCTCTCTTCACAGGTAATTGTCTTTTGGCAACAGAGCCTCCTCCAAGCAGCCCCTTCCTACCCACAGGATGGTCTTTGAATCTGAACCAGATTTCCATAAACCACTTCTTATCTGACTATTACTGAACAGATAAAAAATTGAGGTGGAAGAAGCCAGAATACTTCATAAAATAGGCCTGTTTTTCCCTTTCAAATGTTGATGAGACTCAACTTCAGCAAGAGATACCTCCCATTGGCCTCCAGAGCTGAGCACTGGTCAAGTCTCCCTGGGCTCAGTGGGACTGTTCAGGCTGGTCCTGTTCCAGTAATAGACTAGGGGTCCTTGACATGGCAAGCCAGAGCCCCTAGGAAGTGCTGAGTCCTCAGCCTCACAACCAGCGTGTCTCCCTAGCTCAGCCCGTCGCCGCTCGCAGGTCCTGGGCTCCGTCTGGTGGTTTCATGCCTCTGTTTCCTGCTATTATAGACATTCCTGCTCGTCACCAATGGCCAGTCCTTTTCTCCTCCATAACAAGTGCTGAGTATCCTTCCAGTTCAGTTCAGTCACTCAGTTGTTTCCAACTCTTTGTGACTCCATGGACTGTAACATTCCAGGCTTCCCTGTCCATCACCATCTCCTGGAGTTTGCTCAAACTTGTGTCCATCAAGTTGGTGATGCCATCGAACCATCTCATCCTCTGTGTTCCCTTCTCCTCCTGCCTTCAACCTTTCCCAGCATCAGGGTCTTTCCCAGTGAATCAGTTCTTTGAATCAGGTGGCCAAAGCATTGGAGTTTCAGCTTTAGCATCAGTCCTTCCAATGAGCATTCAGGACTGATCTCCTTCCAGGAGAGCTCAAATTAGGTGGGGGCAGAATTGTTATGCGTCACCACCGGCCCAAGCTGTTCACCTTCACCATGAGGCATACTAACAGAGCGTTCAAGTGGTGCTGCTTCTAGGTCTGGCCTTTATCTCTGATTGCTGAGTCTCCAGCTTGAAGGAAAGCTGCCCTGGACAGTTCCCAGAACTACATCAGACTTTGCATGGGCAAGAAATCCAACTTTGCTTGCAAATGCCTGAGATGTGGGAGACGTTTGTTGCTGCAGGTAACCTCACCTATGCTGACAAATACAGCTGCCTTGGACACCTAGAGCTTCCCCTTCTGAGGACCACCCAGCACCTGCGCCTCTGTGAAGTGCTCTTTGCCTCCACACCCACCTTGCCGATCTTCCCCCGAGCCTCCGGCCTCCCGCTGTTACTGTGGGTCCAAGGCCACACTCCCTGCTGAGCTCTAGCGGCTCTCTTTGTCACACTCTATTACAACTGCCTGTCTGCCTCCCCATCTCTGGCACAGGCTCCTTAAGGACAAGCGTTGTGTCTGTCTTATTTATTGTTATAGCCCCAGTGTGTGTTTAGGAATATTTGCCAAACAAATGGATGAATGAAGGCTTCGTGAAGACAAGAAAAATTGTGTGATGCAGACGCCTGCTCTCTAATTTGCTGTTTATGTGAATCAGGAGTGTTCTTATGTTGGGTTTGTTTTAAATGGGACACACACAGTTTACTGGTGCTGGAGCTTAGTTTTAATTAAGCAGACGCTTCTGCCAATGTTGCTTTTGGTTTAATCCTTTAGTGTCTCATGTTGTCCATGCACAATTCTGCCTGTTACTTTCTTCCCAGCGACGTGGGAGACTGGAAGGTGGCTTGACCTTCATGAACAGATCTCAGATTTTGATTCAAAATGTAGTTAGCTCAGATGTGAGTGGGCACCTTCCCAGGTGGGGCTCCTAAGGGTGCTGGTGGTGGTTGTCTTTCCAGGGTGTCGGATGGGCTGGAGCTACGGTGGAGAGGGCATCTCTCTCCAGATGAAAGGATGAGAGACTGCGGTGCGGGGTCTGTCTGGTTCTAGTAACTGCTCTCTTGTCCACACACTCACTTATTTACTCAGTTTTCACCTCCCTGGGGGCAGCGCTCGCAGTCCACAGTGAGCAAGGCCCAGCTCTTGTCGTCAAGGTGCCTGGGAGCCCTCTCTCTGCTCCTCCGTATCCTCAGATCATCGACATGCAGCCCTTCCCCATGGCACACGTGCACACACTCATGCATGCACACACACACACACATACGTGTGACAGAGACACAACGTTCAGGCACACATGTATACACAGGCACACATGTGTGCATACCTATAAGGGCACATTTGCACACACCTACCCGCAGGCATGAACACACACACAGAGATGCACACACAAGCTCACACGTGTGCACACACACACACATACACACCTATAAGGACTCACTTGCACACACCTACCCACAGGCATGAACACACACACACGTGCACACACAAGCACACACACACGTGCACACCCCCCTGCAGACTTGGCTGGGTGGGCGCGTGGGGGTCCCCATGGCCGCTCTGCTCAGGGCAGCTCATCCTGCGAGCTCCCCACCACCGCCTCCCGAGTAGCCTCGTGCGCCAACTTGCACACACCTACCCGCAGGCATGAACACACACACACAGAGATGCACACACAAGCTCACACGTGTGCACACACACACATACACACCTATAAGGACTCACTTGCACACACCTACCCACAGGCATGAACACACACACACGTGCACACACAAGCACACACACACGTGCACACCCCCCTGCAGACTTGGCTGGGTGGGCGCGTGGGGGTCCCCATGGCCGCTCTGCTCAGGGCAGCTCATCCTGCGAGCTCCCCACCACCGCCTCCCGAGTAGCCTCGTGCGCCACGGGGGGGTCTTCGGCCAGGCAGCAGCCCTGCCGTCACCGTGGTGTTGATGTGCCCCCTGAGTACCAATGCTGCAATCAGGACTTAGCGGAAGGGACATTGTCTGCTTGTGGAAATTTCGCCAAGTGCTTTTTCTTCTCAACCTCAGAAGAAAATCCAGTAGGGCTGCAGACCATGTGAGGCGGTAATCAACTGCCTTCAAGAGGGAAAGCCACTGAGACGTGGCGACTCGTGCGGAGAGCAGGTCCCTCGGCGGGCCGCCCTCTGCTCCCAGGAGTCTCTCTGGTTCAGAGAGGGTTAAAAGCTGAGGGGCTGCCTGGTCATATGATCCAAACAGTCACACGTCTGCAGTTAAGGAGGGTGCTTCTCATTTCATTCGCTTGAAATTTTCCAGTGGGAACTGACTCAAACGACTCTATTAGGAGACTCCAAATCACAGTTTTTGGAAAGGAAAACGCAAGAGGACGGAGGGAGCCCTCAAGTGAGTGATCTTCAGAGCCAGAAATCGGCAGGATATTCCTTGTTAATGTGGAAGATGAACACGATTATGCTGAGTAGACACATTTCCCTCTGAAAATGTGCAGAAATTGATTTTTAAAGCTTCTGTAGAGAAGGCAGCCTTCCCGTTCTTTTCTCTGTTGTTAAACCATGGTTTCCGGTGAGCACATTTCTAATTAATCCCATCCCATTCTCTGCAATAACTAATAATTTTGTCTGATTCTTTAGAATATACCTTCACATTTCTTCACCTAACTTTCGTTTGTAACTACAGGGCCTGCCTGAGCAGGTCTGGAGATTAACGATCAGAGACTATCTTTGCAAAACGATGGAGCCGTGATGTGAATGCTGGACTGGGTCTCAAGCGCCAGACACACGATCAGTAAAGAGGAGAGGTCTGCTCGCTCGATAGTTCTTGGCAAAGTAAATACGTTCCACCTCCTGAACCTGTGACAGTCATTTGGAAAGCCAAACGTGGAATGACCCGACTGGCCTCAGGAGGTGTCAGGATGCCACGTTGAACCCTGATTGTAACAAGCTGTGTGCACGATTCAGGGTAACTCCGGGGCATTCCCTGATCAAGCCGTGAGCATCGCGGTTTGTCTAAAATCGTGCGTGTGACAGCATCTTGAGAGCGCTGTCATCCGTGCTAATCACCATTTGCTCGGGGTCTGGCACCAAGCCGACGGCAAGGGCAGGGCCAGGATAACTGAGGTCCATGTGGAGCTTAGTGAGGGCTTGGATCCATCACTCAGAGCTTCAAGCCGGAAGAGAATTGATGACAAGCAGAGTCTATGAACACAGAAATGCAAGGACATGAGAGCAATTTTGCCAGTGGGAAAAATGCCAGACGTCTGCCGTGCGTTTGGTCGAACTTTTATGTTTTTAGAAAGTATCCCCACTGAAGGAGCAAAAAACCTATGTTGTGTTAATCCACTCTTAGTTTAAATTTTTTAACGGTGCCCAGTACGTTCAGCCCTGCAGGATTTACAAGGTTAGTTTCCAGCCTTAAGATCTAGTTGACCAATGTCCCTGGAACCTGTGTGCCCTGAGATTGCTCTTCTGGGCTGACCTTTGTCAAATTCCCACTCATCAAAATCTTGGTGTTAGGAAAACAGTTCAACAACAGTTCAGAGAGGGACTGTCTAATGTTGCAGCTCAATGACACAGCACATTTTCCATTTTTTAAAATATGAACACACTTTCATTACATTTCTGCTTTTTTATTGAAGTAGAGTTGATTGGCTATGTGTTATTAATTTCTGTTGTACAGAAAAGTGATTCAGCTTTATATATGTGTGTGTGTATATAAATATATATATACACACACGCATTCTTGTACGTGTTCTTTCTCATTATGGTTTATCACGGGATATTAATCACAGCTCCTCATGCCTCACAGTAGCGCCTTGATATTTATCCATCCCATATACAGCACTTTGCATCTGTTAACCCCAAGCTCCCAGTTTTGAGCTAGTAGTTTTGAGGCTGAGAATGCTGAACACTAGAATGAAGACATGGCTGGCCCGTGGCCCCAGAGCAAACCTGAACAGTCTGGATGGGAACGGAGAAGGGACTTCTGGTGACACGCCTCGTGTGGGAGCTTGAGTTCGGGGTGCAAGCCCACATATGAATCCGAGTGTCTCTTTCTGGCCTGTGGCCCCATGTTTCACTACCACAGAGAGGTCGGGCAGGGCGGGGAGAGGCGCATTTAGGGCATTCTCTGGCTGTCATCCTCAATTCTATGCTGAAACACTTCCAAGGGAAGAGTTCTCACCCTGACACTGAGCTATAAGCTGCCGCGGACTGAGATAAGCCCATTTGGAAGGAGGACAGTTTTCCCCCTACATGGCAAAGGGGAGAAGAGAAAGTGTTGGCTCAGGCTGAAAAAAAAAAAAACCTCAATAAATGGGAAGCTTGCTGTGTTTGGCATTGCTTCAAAGCACTTTCAGATTCTATTTTAATAAGGTGACTTTGAAAATAACCACATATTTCTTTTTAAACTCAGAAAGTGAAAAATCTCTTCAGATATCTCTGCCATAAAAATGTGCCCAAATGTTAGGTGAAGAGGTTCTAAACGATAATCCAGATGGCTCTTGAGTTGCCCTATGACTTTCGGCCTCAAGTCGGTGTGGTGACCATGCTTATTATCTTCGGCTAAGCACAGGAGAGCAGCCGAGTAAGGCCCTTGTGCCACAGATCCCTTTGACTTCTGTGTCAGTAAGTGACGAGATGGCAGAGGAAGCTGCTGCCCAGAGTTAGAGAGGGTGCAAAAGGGGGCTGCAGCGAGAAGAAAACCCGCGCAGCCGGTGGATCTGAGCCAGGCTTCCTTCACTAACTAGGCACTCCTCAAGCAGCTGCTGGGGCCAGGTGCTGTCCAAGGTGCTGGCGGTACAGCCTGGAAGGAAAGACAGTATAAACAAACCCCTGCTTCCAAGAGGGTCCTCAATGAAAGCAGCCAGAGGACTGGCCCAGGCCACAGGACCACTCACCAACCTATGCAACTCTTGCAAAATAATACATACGTAACGTGTTAAGACAAGAGTAATCCAGCCACAACAATGTCTGTTTCCTCCTAGAATGTGCAGCTGACATCTCCATGCATAGAAACAGACAAGAAAGAGGACATACACACGGGCCGTGAGACAGTCAGTGGTAAGTGCTATGGGGAAAACCAAGCAGACGTGGAGGAGGAGCGAGACAAGGGCAAGGGGGTGGCTCCAGGTGAGTGGGCGCCTGGCCACACAGAGGGCCAGCGAGAGGCCATGCGGAAGGGGGCGTGGAGGAGGGGCGGGGAGGGACGGGGGAAGCATGGGAGGACCCTGACCACGTCGTGTTGTGACCTGGCTGTGCCCAGTGGGAAGACCCTCTAGGGTGAGCACGGGCGGGAGAGCGGAGGAAGGAGGCGAGGGAAGCTGGGCTGGCGCAGGATGAGGTGAGAGCTGCAGGGGCGCCAGTGAGCTGGACCCGGCCGTCCGCAGGGGACACAGCCCGCAGGGGACACAGCCCGCTGGGGACACAGCCCGCTGGGGAGGAGCCCAGCGCCCCTGGGGGACGGGGAACGAGCAGGCGCAGGGTGGCTCCTGGTCGGCGTCAGG
>SJXQ01008770.1:25756-49904 GCA_006408695.1 Aepyceros melampus
GAGCTTCAGCATCAGTCCTTCCAATGAACACTCAGGACTGATCTCCCTTAGGATGGACTGGTTGGATCTCCTTGCAGTCCAAGGGACTCTCAAGAGTTTTCTCCAACACCACAGTTCAAAAGCATCCGTTCTTCGGTGCTCAGCTTTCTTTATTGTCCAACTCTCACATCCATGCATGACTATTGGAAAACCGGGATCACTGGTAGTAATTTTCTTAGAGTGAGTGCAGCTCTGGCCCATGGATGGGGAGTGTGGCGGTCTGCCCCCTGCAGAGCCCGTGTGGGGAAGAGCCCCAGGGTGACAGCAGGGCGCCACTCCGAGCAGGGGCTGTCAGGGCCGGCCTCGTGCGTGAGGTCTAGCGGCAGCTGGACGGGGCAGCTCGGACCCCACCCTAGGTCCCTGCAGAGGCCTCGCTTGCTCTTGGAGAAGGAGCTGCAGCCAGGGCGGGTGGCAGTCACGTGATACGGTCTGGGCAGGTCAGAGGCCTGGGCCCCGTGTCCAGCTGCTACTTGCTTTTCTCGGAACCACCTGGCAACTTGGCAAGAGGAGCCTGACGGGGTGCATGAGAGCCCTGCCTGGGAAGTCTATGCTGCCTTCTCATCACTGGGACAAAGCTGGCCCTAGAGGACATCTGAACATCATTTTCCTGAGACCTGGCGGGTCTCTGCCAGGGTCCCTGGTGGAAAGGCCGCACCCAGGGTAGTCAGAGCAGTCAGCCAGGACCCACCTGGCTCCTCCTGACTGTCCCATCACCCCAGGGTGCTGCTGAGGGCATCTCAGTTGATGGCCACACCCTGACCAGAGGCACTCATTCCCAAGTCTGTGTCGGAGGGCTGCCCAGGTGGGGAGTTGCAGGTGAGTCTCTAGGGAGGTGCATGAAGTGGAGGCTTTCTAAGCCATCCGTCACCGGCTCCTCTTTGCCTCGGCCGTGTGGGGTCGTGGCATCGCGGGGCTCCCAGTCTGCAAGGGGCTTGAAGACCCCTGGGCTTGCTTTCCTGCTGGGAAATCCTGGAGGCTTGTGGACAAGAGCCACAGGAAGACAGGATTTGCCACGAACTTTGTCTACCTTGATGCAAAGCATGTGATCACATTAGAAAGCCAGCCAGCCCGTCAGGCTGACACCTGCACTAGTGATTCCTCTGAGTTATTACTGCCCCTGTGCTTTTCAGATTTTTAATGAAAGCGCTTTCATTTTTAGACCCTTGTGCATTCTGACCTGCTACAGTGATCAGAAATTTTTCTATCATGTGATATTTGCTTTATATGCATTAATTGATTTTAAGTAAAAGAAAAGAAAGCTTTTTTTTTCCCAGTTGCATCATGAACAGCTGCCTGCTTGGCTGTCTTTACTGTCTCTGTGACTCCTGAATGGAGAACGAGTCAGCTGGAATCTGGGCTGCAGGCCTTGGAAAGGGAAGAAGGAAGAGCGGAAAAAAGGAATAAAGGGAAGGAAGAAGAAGGAGGGTGGGAAGGAGGTAAGGAAGGGGGAGGGAGGGGAAAATGGAGGAAGGCAGAAGAGGAAGAAGGAGGGAGGGGAAGGAAGAGGCAGAGAGACGGTGTGGAGGTTGCCATTTCCTGTCACGTTCAATATTGTTGAGTTCTTCCAAGCCGCCTGGTAGATCTCCACACTCTAAGACTCCAACCCCTGTGATGCTGGCCCAGCGGTGTTTAGTGAAGGTCTGTCGTTGAACAAACAAGTTGGATTGTTCAGCAAATATGTAACAGGTTTTTCCCCACTTACTCTGTGCCAGCTGCCGGCTGTGATGGGAGCAAAACCGCCTTGTCTGATTGACCTGGTACACGAGTCGTCCACCCCAGGATCCCTTCAACACAAGAAGACCCCAGCTTTGCAGGCAGAGCCTCTGTCATCCCAGACCAACGCCTGGTGGGGCCCCGGTGATGTTCTGATGTTCCTTCAGAAGTGCCTGCGTTGAGTAGAACGAGAGTTCATGGTGAGGCTGACGCTCAGATACATGTGTCTTCCCTCTGAGCAGGTAGGTTTCCTTGGAACCTCTCTGGTCCCCATACTATTGAGCAACAGTAGCACAGAGGAAACACAAAGGCAGTCCCGATCCAGGAAACATGCTAATTCCCTGTGACTTGAAGATACTGTGATTTTGAAAGTTAACTAACATATGATTGATATTCTATTTGCTGTCTGCCAGATATATCTGTGTGCATATGTGTCTCTACACACCGTATGTGTCTCTGCACACACGCACACACACAGGTCTGTCACTCACAATGATCCTGAAAAGAAAGATTCATCTGCCAGCTTGGACATAGAGTGAAAGGGCCACAGGCCTTCCTACAGAACCTAAGACCACAAAGGCAGTATTCCAGGAGCCAGTGTGCAAGGTGAGCAGCCGCTGGCTCCAGAAGGAACTTTTCTTCACCACAACAGAAGCTGTGTCCCTGGGGACACTGGGGTTCAAGCCTTATCCCCAGAGCCCCGCTCGGGGAGAGGCCTTCACCAGGCAAGCGAGGGCCCGTCTTTGCCATTCCACTGGTGATGCTGCTTTTCAGGATCATCGTGAGAAACAGAGATTGTGTGTGTGTGTGTGTGTGTGTGTGCGCGCGCGCATGCGTGTACAGACACACACAGACATATTTGGCAGAGAGAAATAGAATAGCAATCACATGTCAGGTGGCTTTCAAGATCCCAGTGTCCTCACGTGGAGCCGAGGGAAGGGTCCTTTCTCCGATTCCTGTCCAGCGGCAGAGGGTCAGTCGCAGGCCCAGCACCGGACACCCCAGGCCTGACTTCGCTGTGTGAGAAGCCCCGGGCTGCTCCACAGCTCCATCTCCCGACCCCCATCCTCACTCTCCCCTGGCGTCTCTCACTCCCACGACCCCTCGGGGCTGATGACTGGAGAGTGCCAACACTGAGCCGAGGCTGGGCCTTTGGGTCCACCGGACAGGCCGTGGAGGGAAAGGACAGTTACTCTGGTCCACAGAAGCCACCAGGGTCCCAGGACCCTGTGTGAACTGGGCCCTTCCCTCAGCCCGACCCTGAGGTCGTGAGAACAAGCCCGCCCCGCGATGGGGAGGCCACGGTCGGGATGGAGGCTGCCATCTGTTGGCCAGAAGCGGGCCCTGCCGTGATGGACCTCCGTCGTCCGCCCCTCATGGCGCCTCCCCTGCTGACCCCGGGACCCAGACCCAGAGCGGACGTGCGCGGTGACAGGCTGTTGCCACCGTGCTGCCAGCAGAGCCTGGGGGCTCTGCTTCCCAGCCTTCCTTCCCCCTGCCCTTGCCATGTTCCCGCTGCCACTGGGGGCGCTGGAGGGAGACGTGCATGGAAAGCAGGTCCCTTGGGGGTCTTTGACACCATCATAGACCCACCATGCCACCCAAATTCCAGACACGGTGTCCGATCAGGCGGCCAACCCATGCACTCAGGGGTGAAATAAGCATTTATTGTTTCACACTGCTGGGTATGGGGGATCTTTGTTACGCAGTAGGCCTGTGGCAGGAGATGACTGATACGCCTGCACTTCTGCACTGCCAGCCGAAAACCACGCCCAGGGTGCCTCTGCCAAGGGAGCCGGCGTCGACCTAGGCCAGAGGAGCCGGGCTGGGAGAGACCTGCCTGTGGGGGCACCTGAGGCGTCTCCCTGCCTTGCACAGAGCTCAGACAGCGCTGCTTATTACAGAAGGAGATGGGGCTGCCTGCCATAGCTGTCTGCTCCAGGTTTCCCAGCGGTGACTAGAGAACTGCTCTTTCCCTTTTTGTGGTTTGAATGATCACACCACGTACTTTATGGGGGAAAGAACAGCCAAAGGGTGGACGTGCCTCCTCTCACGAAATGAGAGTGGGAGCAAACCGTACTTGCAGGGAAAGAATGAATCACAGTCATGAACACAGTGAAGGCAGAGCCCGGTTTTTCTTTCTGAAGTGGAGTGTCTAATCTCACCATAAAGGCAGCTGCATGATTTGACAAGCTTTTCTAGCATGGTGATATAATAATCAATACTAAAAAGATAAAATGATGCATTTGGACAGTGATGAACCAAAGCAGGACAGGATTGGTGGAATTAAATAACAAAAATCTGAAGCAGAAGCAGACACTAACTTCCCATTATTTGAGCTATAGAAAAATTCATTTCTGTAAACATTTTTTAAAAAGATTTCATCCTGTTTTTTTCAGGATCTCAATTACTCTTGAAAATGAGACAAGTCAGCAATTTAAAATGGCTTTCTTTTAACTATTCGGTGCCAAAGGAAAACATAAAACTGATCTATCTTAATGAGGAAAATTTACATATATGATCAACCTTGTGTGGAATCTCCCATTACGTGGAACACGCGCACCCCACGTCATCCAATGTTCACTCTTCCCTTCATCTGACATGCAAGAGGACTTCTCAGAATTAAGAAAAACATCATAGTAATCTTGGTTTTTCATAATCGAAATAGAGGGATGGAAAGAAAGTGCAAATGGACTTGTCTCATGGACACGGGGGCATAAACTGGAATCCCGTTCAGGCAGCACCCAGAGCATCCGGCTCCTTCGGGAGACCCATCAGCGGGAGAGGGGGCCCTGCTGGACTTGAGACGAAGTTTTGGGGTGTCTGAGTTCTCAGGGAGAACCTGGGCCCTGCTTCCTTGCAAGCTTGCTCTCAGGCAGGCCTGTGAATGGGGCTCTGTGGGCCCCGGGCTGCAGCGCCTGTCCCGGACATGATGTCTGCAGGGCCAGGATGGCCAGAGGGCCAGCGAGAGCCTCACTGGTCGCGCCTCTGCCCCTGAGCCCACCGGCCGCGTGTGGCTGAGGCTGCTGAAGGAGCCCTGAGGTCTCCTGGCTGAACCTCTCCTGAAGGTCTTCTCACCATAGTCAGCATCCCAGTGCCCCTTGGATCTGAGATTCTTTGGGTCCCGATCTTTGCCTCCATCCTTGCCTAAGGCCAATCTCCCGATTTTGTCTCAAATCTGCTGCAGGAGAACAATGGCCAGTGTCCTCAGCATCTCTCTAGATGAAGAGCCAGGTATCCCTGCCCCTGCCCCGAACCTGTGAGCACTGTCGGTCCCGCCAGGCAGGGGGCTCAGACTAACCCATTCATTTCTTCATTCCTCCATCCAGCATCTCCTGAGGACCTGCTGTATGCAGGCAGGTGAGATAGGACTTCTGTCCTCAAGCACAAGAGAGGGTATGCAGCTGTGTCATCAAGGCACGCAATGAGCTATGGGAGGGCTGAGCGTGGAGTCAGAGACACCACGGAAGTGACAGGATGCTTCACAGGTGAGGACGTCTGACCGAGGCCCGAAGCCCGAGGAGGAGGAAAGAATGGTGGGGCAGCTTTCTCAGGCAGAGCTCACAGAAGGAAAAGACATTTGTTCTGTGGGAAAGTGAGCAAGGGCCAGTGATTCACGGCAGGAGACATGTACACAGACACCAGCGAATAAAAACCTTTAAAAAATGATTCCGCTTCGGCAGGAAGCCAATATATGTACATTAAAACCACAAAAAGAGGTGTCGTGTTGCCAGCCAGAGCTCACAGAAGGAAAAGACATTTGTTCTGTGGGAAAGTGAGCAAGGGCCAGTGATTCACGGCAGGAGACATGTACACAGACACCAGCGAATAAAAACCTTTAAAAAATGATTCCGCTTCAGCAGGAATCCAATATATGTACATTAAAACCACAAAAAGAGGTGTCGTGTTGCCAGCCAGTGTCTAAGGATTTAGAAATGGTAACATTCCGCGAGAGCCTGAGATGGACTGACCACACTCAGACACCACGACTTCGCAACACGTGTCATGAACTTTGACAGAGCGTGTGCCCTTGGCATCTGTAATCTGGAGACAATGACTGATGCGCAAGGGTGGTCATGTGGTGTTGCACACATGGGAAAAACTGGGGAGCCGTGAATATTCAGGCCCAGGAGTACGGAGCACTCAGCACGGACTATCGGGAGGCTGTTCAGAGTCATGCTTGTAAGAAATGTTCAGTGACGTGGAAAAATAATGATGGTATACATAAAACTCATGCTACAAAATTGCGTAATGAATGTTATCATAGCCTCATAAAGTACGTATGTCGGGGTGAGTGCTTCCAGATGCAAGCAGCAGTACGTGCCTGAGAGTGTCTTACACACTAAGTCTATTATCATCCATAACAAGACATGTGGACGGAGATGGCCCAGGATTAGTGAGCTGCACTTTGAAGCTCTTGACACTCCCACCTTTCCAACCTGTCATGCTTACTGTCTCGGTCCTGTCCTCAGGTTGGTCCCTCCTGCCGCCCACAAGATGAACACAAGTAACACAAACTCACACTCACACAGCTGTGTCGAGAGAGGCGCAAACAGCAGTCATCTCTCTCTCCCTTCCGCTTTCTCTCTCTCAAATATTTCACATATCTGTAAAATATAAAATGCCTAAACTCTCCTCTTTTAACCAAGTCCCCATTAGACCAGCCCTTACAACCTTACATTTTATTGACTATGGTTCAAAGTGTCCATGCTGAAACTTATTTCTGCTGATGGGAATGGACAAAACAAATCTAACATTCCCTTTCTGATGTGGAGCGGAGTCACGGTTCCTAAGCATATGGCCATCAATATCCCAAAAGGGTCAAGACTTTTGCCAGCAGAGGAGTAATGGTGGCTGGGTAGACAGCCAGCAACTTCCCACAATACACTTGGAGTAAAATAAGTAATAATAACCCTAATTTAACAGCAATTATCTCTAGGTTATTGTGGACTTAGAGTTGAATTTCATTTTCTTCTTTATGTGTCTGAATGCTTACAATACTTTCCATCAGCAGGTATTTATTTTAGACAGAGAACAAGTAAAAGATAATTTTAAAAGAAGTATTTATTCGAAGAAGTTTGAGTGCAGTGTGAGATTTGGGTTGATTGTAATGAGTAATAGTTAGAACACATATATTCACTGAAAATGGGTATTTCTACTGCTGTGAGTAGATAAGGTGTATATCTGTTACATATCTTAAATACTTAAAACTTTCCTTGTCTTACTCCTTAAGGATTTCCATAGGATAGCAGAATGACAAGAGATGGTGAGTGCCATGGATATCAAGACTAGTTGCTTAAAAACATGAGTGCAGAGAACCAGGATTTAGAGAAAATTTTTTGAAAAAAAATGCAAGATTATATAAGTAAAACTGTGAAAATCAATGTGCAAAAAAAGTGGAGGTCTAAGATTTGACAATTGAATATATATAATGATTGGAAATACTATTCAGTTCAGTTCAGTTCACTCACTCAGTCATGTCCGACTCTTTGCGACCCCAAGAATCGCAGCACGCCAGGCCTCCCTGTCCATCACCAGCTCCCAGAGTTCACTCAAACTCACATCCATCAAGTCGGTGATGCCATCCAGCCATCTCATCCTCTGTTGTCCCCTTCCTCCTGCCCCTAATCCCTCCCAGCATCAGAGTCTTTTCCAATGAGTCAGCTCTTCGCATGAGGTGGCCAAAGTACTGGAGTTTCAGCTTTAGCACCAGTCCTTCCAATGAACACCCAGGGCTGATCTCCTTCAGAATGGACTGGTTGGATCTCCTTGCAGTCCAAGGGACTCTCAAGAGTCTTCTCCAACACCACAGTTCAAAAGCATCAATCTTTGGTGCTCAGCTTTCTTCATAGTCCAACTCTCACATCCATACATGACCACTGGAAAAACCATAGCCTTGACTAGACGGACCTTAGTCGGCAAAGTAATGTCTCTGCTTTTGAATATACTATCTAGGTTGGTCATAACTTTCCTTCCAAGGGGTAAGCGTCTTTTAATTTCATGGCTGCAGTCACCATCTGCAGTGATTTTGGAGCCCCCAAAAGTAAAGTCTGACACTGTTTCCACTGTTTCCCCATCTATTTCCCATGAAGTGATGGGACCAGATGCCATAATCTTAGTTTTCTGAATGTTGAGCTTTAAGCCAACTTTTTCACTCTCCTCTTTCACTTTAAACAAGAGGCTTTTTAGTTCCTCTTCACTTTCTGCCATAAGGGTGGTGTCATCTGCATATCTGAGGTTATTGATTTCTCCCAGCAATCTTGATTCCAGTTTGTGCTTCTTCCAGCCCAGCGTTTCTCATGATGTACTCTGCATAGAAGTTAAATAAGCAGGGTGACAATATACAGCCTTGACACACTCCTTTTCCAGTTTGGAACCAGTCTGTTGCTCCATGTCCAGTTCTAACAACTGTTGCTTCCTGACCTGCATATAGGTTTCTCAAGAGGCAGGTTAGTTGGTCTGGTATTCCCATCTCTTTCAGAATTTTCCACAGTTTATTGTGATCCACACAGTCAAAGGCTTTGGCATAGTCAATAAAGCAAAAATAGATGTTTTTCTGGAACTCTCTTCCTTTTTCCATAAAATAATATTAGATAATTGTAAATATAAATGCATTTAAATAAAACTAGAATGTGTAGAAGGAAATGGCAACCCACTCCAGTGCTCTTGCCTGGAAAATCCCACTGACTGAGGAGCCTGGTAGGCTACAGTCCATGGGGTCACAAAGAGTCAGACACGACTGAGTGACTTCACTTCACTTCAGAATGTGGTGAAGGCAAGCGTAGATTAATATGATTCCTATTCCACTTCCACCCATGACAGATTAGCTTTTATGGCCTCACTTTCACTCCATTAACTAGAAAACTTAACAAAATATATAAAATAAGATTTTGGAGTCTGTCATTAACTGGCAACCTGCGAGTGCAGTCCCTGGGAGACGGTGAGCAGATGAGCAAGCCCTGTGCTCCCCTCCCCTCCTCCCTGGAGTCACTTCCAGACTCTGACACAGGGAGTGGAAACCCACATGGTGCATGAAGCCCTCACTGAGCCGAGGAGCAGATCAGAGTTTAGCAGAGCTGTCGTGGCCAGAATTCACAGAGCAGTTCACCAGACAGGAAGGAGCTGTACAGAGGAGCTCCAGAAATTTCCATGGGATCCCCACTGTATATTTGAGTGAGTATCAAGCTGTACAGGCACAGTGCAGAACTCTGCAGAATTAGAGAAAGGATAAGTGCTGCATGGCTGTAAAATGAACAGTTCCCACAGCTTACACACCGCGGGACAATGTTTGCCTGGCCAATCAAAGGAGAGTGGCCTTATTCAGCACCAGATCGTTTATCAGAGACACAGGTGAAAACAGTGGCATACGGTGGAGTTCATTACGAGTAGTGGAGTGAAGTGAACGAGGACAAGAGAAAGGGTAAAAGTGAGACTGGAATGCGCCAATCCAGGGTTCTTACTGAAACGTGACATTGTAGACGAGTGAAGACTGGCTGTCATATTTAATTATGTGTATTTGCCGCAGCTCCTGCTGAAAAACAAGCAAGGAAGTTTTTCTAACAAGGCAGCAGGAGAGAAAAAATAAAAACCAGAATTTCCCAATCAGCCCAAAAGAAGGGTGAAAAGAGAGCAAAACGGAAAAACATTAAAGAGGAACAGATAGAATGAATAGAAAATAAATAGCAAAATGGAGGCTGTAACCCTAACTATATAAATAAGGACATTAAGCGTAAATGGCCTAAATTAAAATGAGAAGGCAGGGACCGTTAGACAGAAACAGATGCAACACACCTGTATGCTGTCTTCATGTAACGAACGTGCTTTAAGCTTAAAAAGGAAGAACCATTGAAAATAGAAAGGTGATAAACTCTGCTACATTAATATTATAGATCCTGAGTCACTGAGCAGTTTTCTAAGTCACAAAGTGGCACTGTAGTTACTAGACAAAATTTTCAGAAAGAGGGTATATTGTAGGAGAAAAATAACAAATTTTACAATGTTAAATGGGTTAATTCATCAAGAAGACTTACTAGTTCTAAATGTGCATGCACCCAATGATACCCAAAGAATAAACACTAAGAATTTAGTGGAGAAATAGAGAAATCAATAGTTACTTTTAGATGTCTCTTAGCTCCTCTCTGTTATTTGAAAACAAGTAGGCATAAAATCAGTAAGGACATAGAAGTCTTGAGCAATTCTTTCCGACAAATTAATCTTGTATTCATTGAACACTCGACCCGAAATTTCTTTTCAAGTATACATGAAATATCGAGATTAAATCTGGGGCCAAAACAAATCAAAATGCATTTAAAAGGATTGAAATAACACAAGTTATCTTCTCTGAGTAAACTAGAATTAAATTAGAAATAAATAATCTAGAAAATATCTAAGTATTTGAGAAATTGAAAATACTTAAAGTTCAATGTAAAAATTATGACTCAAAATTGGTGGTTATAGGTAGAGCTGACATAGAGATTTAAATGCTTATATCATAGAAGAAAAAAATTTAATTAATAAAAAGCTACATTAAGAAGCTGAGAAAAATAAGGATATTAATAACTCAAAGTATGTAGAATAAAGGATATAATACAGATAAGAGAAAAATCAATGAAATTTTTTAAATGGACAGAAAAGACAAAAATAAGTAGAAAGTGATAAAGTATCAATAAAGTTGATGACTCTACTTAGACTTATTTTTTTAAAGCAAAAGAAATACAAGCTATTGATATCAGGAGTGAAAGCAGTGATTTCATCTTAGATCCTATAGCTATTAACGGGATGATAAGGCGTTAGTAGGAACAACTGTATTTCAATAAACATGAAAATATAAATGAAATGGCAAATTCCTTTAAAAGCAATATTATACCAAGAATGATACAAAATATCTCTTACCTAGTAATATAATTGAATTTATGTTTGAAATCTACTGACAGAGGGAACTGCAAACCAGATGGCATTAATGGTGAATTTTCTCATGTTTAGGAAAGAGGTAATGCCAATATTACATCAGCTCCCTCAGAAAATAAAGCAGGGGGACACTTCCCAAGTCATTTATGAAAAAAATTACAAGAAAAGGAAGCTACAAACCAATATTCCTCATGAATATAGATGTAAAAATCCTTAGCTAAATATTAGCAATTCAAATCAAGCAATATATAAAAGAATAATATATTATTATCAAGTGGCGATTATTCTCAGAATGCAAGAGAGATTTTACATTAAAAATCAATCAGTTTAATTCACCATATTATACGAATAATAAAAGCGACCTCAATATATGTGAAAAATGCATTTGACAGAACTCAGCATTCATCCCAGAGGATCAAGAAATAAATTCACAACAAACTGTGAATAGAAGGGAATTTCCTCGCCCTGCTCGAGGGCATCTTAAATAAACTGTTGACCTTGTGTATTCCGGCCTTGCTAAATTCATTTATAAGTTCTCTGATTTGGTTTCTTTTTGAAATTATTTGGCTCTTCTGATTTTTTTAATTGTCGTGTGGTCACACCATTTAATTTCAAGGTTGTGTGTGTGTATGCGTGCATGTGTGTTCAGTCGCTCAGTCGTGTCTGACTCTTTGCGACCCCATGGGCTGTAGCCCACCAAGCTCCTTCATCCGTGGAGTTTCCCAGGCAAGAATCCTGGAGTGGGTTGCCAGTTCCTTCTCCAGGGGACCCTTCTGATCCAGGGATTGAACTGGTATCTTCCGTGGCTCCTGCCTTGCAGGTGGATTCTTTGCTGCTGAGCCAGCATACTCTAAGTCTTACTCAAAAAATGGTGCGGTTTGCATCAATAGGGCCACTGAACAGAGGAAAAGGCCCAGGTGACTCAGTGGAGAGAGTCCTTTCAGAAGCTGCTTCCAGCACAGGCAGCACCTGTGGGAATCCACTACTCCATGCAGGCAGGAAGAACACTAAAGCGCCATCGACATCAGTTCTCTTCAGGGCTTTGCAAATGAACCATAGACTTGCAACAGTCTAAGGAGCATTTATTCAAGAAAAGTGGCTGAATCTTAGACCCATATCCTGAACATAAATAACTCATACAACTCAATAAGAAGAAGATAAACACTCCAATAAAAAAATGAGACGAAGATTTGAACACTTCAACAAGAAAGTATTGTTATACATATTGAACTATACACTTTAAATGAGTGCATTTTATTCTGTGTAAGTTAAATCTCAGTGGAATTGATTTCAAAATCAGAAGCTGCTTCCAGCACAGGCAGCACCTGTGGGAATCCACTACTCCATGCAGGCAGGAAGAACACTAAAGCGCCATCGACATCAGTTCTCTTCAGGGCTTTGCAAATGAACCATAGACTTGCAACAGTCTAAGGAGCATTTATTCAAGAAAAGTGGCTGAATCTTAGACCCATATCCTGAACATAAATAACTCATACAACTCAATAAGAAGAAGATAAACACTCCAATAAAAAAATGAGACGAAGATTTGAACACTTCAACAAGAAAGTATTGTTATATATATTGAACTATACACTTTAAATGAGTGCATTTTATTCTGTGTAAGTTAAATCTCAGTGGAATTGATTTCAAATTTTATATTAAAAGCCCAGCAAAGCCAGTGCCCTAGGACAACCCAGAGGGATACGGTGGGGGATTCAGAACATGGGGGACTCATGTCCTGTGGCCTGCATACTGTGGTCGATTCATGTGGATGTATGGCAAAAACCATCACAATATTGTAAAGGAATTATCCACCAATTAAAATACATAAATTAATTTTAAAAAACTTTGCAAAATATTTCAGGGAACGTTGACAAAGCAATATATGTAAATGACCAATAAGCGCCCGAAAAGATGCTCAGCGTCATTAGTAAAGACCAAAGGCAAAATGAAGCTCCAGTGGGAAGGACTGCACACACAGCTGGCATGGATAAAATTTAAACATAATAATTTTAGGAGAAAACAAGTGAAATAAAAGCGAAAGTCGCTCAGTTGTGTCCGACTCTTTGCGACCTCACGGACTATACAGCCCATGGAATTTTCCAGACCAGAATACTGGAGTGGGTAGCCTTACCCTTCTCCAGGGGATCTTCCTAACTCAGAGGTCAAACCCAGGTCTCCCACATTGCAGGCGGATTCTTAATGAACACACATCGTGCAATGGCTGTGCCCAAGGGTTGGAGCAATTTCACTCATTAAACTCCAAACCAGAAACAACCAAAATCCATCTGCAGCTGAATTGATAATGGAATCTGGGTATGTTAAAAAATTATCAATCTTCACCGCCCCCCACCAAAAGAAACTGTGCATGAATCCTAAAACATCGTGCTAAGCAAAAAAGTTGAAGTGCAGTTAATTTACAACGTTGTGATAGTTTCAGGTGTACAGCAAGAGGATTCTGTTGATATATACATTTCATATTATTTTCCATATCCCTGTGCTATACAGAAAATCCTTCTCATTTATCTATTTTATATATAGTAGTTTGCATAACTCGGGAGACATGAATTTAAGCAAACTCTGGGAGGCAGTTGAGGACAGAGGGGCCTGGCATGCTTCAGTCCATGGGGTCGCAGAGTCAAACACAGCTTAGTGATGAGCAGCAACAATTAATCCCAAACTCCTAATTTATCCGTCTTCCACCCTCTGTCCCCTTTTGTCCTCGTAAGTTTGTTTTCTATATCTGTGGCTGCTTCTGTCTCACAAATACGGTTGTTTGGTCATATTTTAGATTCCGTATATAAGTGATATCACACGGTATTTGTCTTTATCTGAATTTCTTCGCTTACTATGATCATTTCAGGGTGCATCCATGTGGTTGCAAATGGCATTAATTCGTTCTTACTGATCTTGAGACAGGCAAGCAATCAAAGCCCTGGGTGTTGGAGCTTCCACTGCCCCCCTGCCCCCAGCACAAAGCAAGCTGTTCCCCCCTCAGCCCGTGTGCAAGACCAGCAAGGGGGCCTTCCCTGTGTCAGCTTCATCTGGAGTCACGAGACAAAGATATGGCCCCAGTGGCGGAGTGTTTCTCACACTGAATGTGAGTGCCTGCAACGCACCAAGCCCGGGGAGCCCAAGGACATTGCTCAAGCGCACAGAGAAGACGCCTCGGGATGCGGACCTTGGCAGCTGACCATGAAGCGCAGAGTGTGATGTCTCCCAGAGGGACATTCTTGCATCTCCTGTCATCAGTCTTGTGTGGTGATTGCCCACGTGAGTCTGCTCTGTGGCTGTGAACACAGCTGACTGTAGACTTGTGTGTTTGCAAAGTGTAAATTCCCATACAATGTTCTCCGAGGCTAAGATTATCAGTTGTTATCTAAAACCTCTCTTCATTCCTGCAGAGTAATAGGTTTTTAGCTGAGATGCCCTCCCCTCAGGTCTAAACATTGATTTTCCCAGAATCCCTTGCAGACAGCTATGGCAAAGTCACTAAATACTAAGCTATCGGCTCTTGGTGGATCGGCAGTGTGCACTTGTTGCCTGGCCTCCTGTCCTTGCTCCTTCTGCTTATCCTCTAGCTGGAGCTCTCTCCGGAATCATCTGGGACAAAGCAGGAGGACTTGTTCCCGACCTGGCCCTGGACAGCTGTACGCGGCACTTAACGTGTCCGAAAGCCAGCCCCCAGCACCAGTGCCTAAACAAAACGGATGGGCGATCAGACAGATGCTTGTTTCTCTACTAGTTTGCTGAACCGTTGATGGAAAAGGACTTGTGATTTTGTTTCTCAGGATTATTTTAACCTTGAAATAGCTCCATCAGGTGCACTTACAGAGACAATCATCTATTTCTTTTCTTCTGTGGCCCCAGCTGTGTGTACATGGAGCAGGGCCAGAGGGGAAAAGAAAGGAGACCCTACGGCCTCAGCAGGCTGTCACATGGGGCAGGGCAAGGATTCCCTGTTTACCCAGTGTTCACTGAACACCACATGTCCGTGGGGCCCCAGTGACTATAAAGACCCAGCCTGTGTGCTCCTGGAAACGGGATTCAAAGGCCTCTGCCCAGAGGGAAAATTTACCCTGGCTTTACATCGTCCTTACAATGCTCTAAGGTAAATGTTAGGATGTCTGTTCTGCTTCCCAGAGAAGACGGAGTTGCAGGTGTTTACTGCCTTGCTTGGTGTCACTCAGAAAACATTTGAGCTAGGATTTTAACCCCAGGAGTCAGGCTACAAAGCACAGGCTGTCCAGAAAGCCCGAGGCCTCCAGGAGCTCACCAGCTCATGAGGGTGGAAGAGAGGGTGGCAGAGCAGAGAGCGCTATGGGGTTGCAAAAAGGAAGGGAAGCTGACCCAGAAGAAAAACAGATACACTGACGAAATTGAAACAAAAGCATTTATGCATCAAAGGACAGACTCAACAGGATGAAAGGGCAGCCAGGGAATGGGAGAAAACACTTGCCAGTCACGTGCTGATTAAGGGGTTAATATCCAGAATACGGAAGGAGCTCCTACAACTCAGCAACAGAAAACAAAAAACCTAGTGAAAAAATGGACCGAGGACTTGAATGAACATTTCTTCAAAGAAGATAACACAAATGGCCAGAAAGCACGTGAAAAGATGTTAAACATCTGGAGTCATTAGGGAAACACAGACCACAACGCGATACAATTTCACACCCTCTAGGCTAGCTACTGTGAGAAAGTGAAACAAAACAGAAGACAGGAGATGTCGGTGAAGATGTGGAGAAACTGGAATCCTCGTGCTCTGTTGGGATTGTAAAACTGTGCAGCCACAACAGAAAACAATATGACGATTCCTCAAAAAAGATAAATTAAATTAAAAATTTAATTTAATTAAAAATTAAAAGTAATTCCCCTTCTGGGTGTATCATCCAAAGAACTGAAAAGCGGGGTCTCATATATCTATGCTTATAGCAACACTCTTCGCAATTAGCCCAAAGTGGAAGCAACTCAAGTTCAACCGTGGATGATGGATAAACAAAGTGTAGCCTTTGCATACATAGAACATTATTTAGTGTTAAAAACATCAGAGATTCTGACACATACTGCAGTATGGACTGACCCTGAAGGCATTACAGTAAGAGGAATAAGCTGGTCACAAAAGGACCCACACTGTAGGAGTCCACTTCTATGAGGGTCCCAGAGATTCCGATTCATAGATACAGGAGGTAGATGGTGGTTTCCAGGGGCTGGGGGATGGGAAACAGGATTCGTCCTTTAAGAAGCAGAGTTTCAGTTTTGCAGACTGAGAAGAGTTCTAGATGGAATGTTGGTGATGATTGCAAAAATGTGAGTGCTCTAAATGCCACCAAAATTTACACTTAAAATATCTGAGATGATAAGGGGCTGTGTTTTGTGTATTTTGCCATAGTTTTTAAAAATTAAAATGAAAGATCAAAAGAACTTAAGTGGAAGTAAATGGACGCGTTGGGCTGGGCATCTTCCCTTATGGAAAGTTGAAGACAGGAAAGAGAAAAAGCTGGTTCAGACACGGAAGGATGAATGAGGGGTTGCAGGGAGCTGCTTTGGAATCACTTAAGCTGGTGTGCATTTTGCCAGAGTGGAGATGGTCCCTGGGTGGACAGAAGTAACTGTAAAATGATATGGAAAGTAAGTGCATGTAACGTGTTTCAGCGTCTGCCTCCCACCATCCGCCCCCGAGAATATTCCAAATAACTTCCAACGATCCGCTTACCAAATGTCCTCTGAGCCTGAGGTTTCGCACAGCAACCCCTTCTTGGCAATTTGAGAGAAATGATGAAATAGTGTGTGGGTTGATGGTAATTAATGCCTCAGAAAAAGTCTGTCTTTGGCATGAAATACGATTCCCTCCCCATGAGCGGAGGGAGTGTGGGCTTGGCTTGGTGTGGGCTGTGCGGCTGGATGGTGGGTCTCCGATCCTTCGAGCCTTCCCGCCTGACTCCCAGAGCAACCCAGAGGATCCCTTTTGGTTTTGAAATTGCCTGTCTGGATCCTTGATATTATTGCTGCAACAAAGTCAACTTATGTATGCTAGGAAGGGTTTTGTGCGTAGACTGACAGATTAGAGGAGGAAGTGCTGTTTTATTTGCTCGTTGAAGGTATTTATTTGGGTTTTTTTTTTAGAAGTTTTGCATTTTCTTGTTTATTTGTTCATATGTAACAGTGTTTGGAGGCAAGGATGCGCACTTAATAAGCTGATTGCTTCCCTACCCATGTACTTCATAGATTGTGTTGGCGGCATAAAGTCATTCAATTCATTCACTCTTGATAGATTGTGTTGGCGGCATAAAGTCATTCAATTCATTCATTCTTGATAGATTGTGTGACGGCATAAAGTCATTCAATTCATTCATTCTCGTGTCCACCCATTACTCCATAAGGCATTGGTAGAACTGCTTGCTGTACATCGAGCTCTGTGCTGATCTGGGGGCTCGAAGTTCTTCCCATTCAGGAAGGGATACTCAACATTACAATGTTCCAAGACCACTTGTGCTAACGCTACATGAGCATGGAAAGGACAGGGACTAGTCCTGCCTCGACATGTTAGGCCCACACAGAAGTGATTTTGAGGTGGATTTGCAGAGAGGGGAATGTCCACACGGAGGGTATAGCACGTCCCAGGAGCGGAGAGCCTGGCCAGGTGGACTGGGTGGGACTCGACCTTTGGGATTCTGCAGGTCTGTCCAGGCTCCGCCCCGTTTCTCCTCCTTCCTCCTCTGAGTTCTGGGCCAGATCATTGTCCTTCCTCTGCTTGCCTGTCATGTAGGTTCCTGGCTTCACTCACACAGCAGTGCATGCTTCTAGGGAGAAAGTCATGTCCCGGGGAAGGAGTCTTTGGAAGAGGAGCAGCAGAAGAAACTCTGGCCCTGGAAATTTCAGTGGAGCGCGTCAGTCAGTCTGTCCGTTCCATCGCTCAGTCGTGTCCAACACTTTGTGACCCCATGGACTGCAGGCCTCCTTGTCCTTCACCAACTTCCGCAGCTTACTCAAACTCATGTCCATTGAGTCGGTGATGCCACCCAACCATCTCTGTCATTTCTTTCTCCTCCTGCCTTCAATCTTTCCCAGCATCAGGGGCTTTCCCAGTGAGTCAGTATTTCGCATTAGGTGGCCAAAGCATTGGTGCTTCAGCTTCAGCATCAGTCCTTCCAATGAATATTCAGGACTGATTTCTTTTAGGATGGACTGGGTGGATCTCCTTGCAGTCCAAGGGACTCTCAAGAGTCTTCTCCAACAGCACAGTTCAAAAGCATCAATTCTTTGGTGCTCAGCTTTCTTTATGGTCCAACTCTCACATACATGACTACTGGAAAAACCACAGCCTGGACTCGGCTGGCTTCCAACCCTTCTTCCTCCCGCAACTTCTGAGGCGGGTTTGTCCCCTCGTGACCACGCCACATGCTCTGTGCTGAGGCCTCTGGAGAACGGTGCCATCCTACCTAGGATGCTCTGTCCTGCTGCCCCCTGCTCCTCCCTGGGCTGAGTCCTCCAGGAAGAATCTGCGGGACACACCATGCCCGTCAAGAGGACTTGGCCGTGAAGCAAGCGTCCTTTCACAGCAAGAGGCTGCCCTGGCCATCTTCAGGGCGACGCACGCCCCTCTGGGGTGGAACAAGTGAATGGCTGCACATGGGCTCCCTGTGTGAGGGCCCAGCTCCTCCCCGTGCCCCCAGCTTCTGCCAAGCACAGGAGGAGGGCCTGCTTTCGCATCTTTTATTCATGGGCCCTTCATGAAGCAGGCTCCCAGGGGACGTCCGCAGCAGCGTGACTGATGTTATTTAAAACCATCTTGCCACTCGACAGTAAAAGTGGAGTTACTTGTATAGTGCAACTCATCAGTCTCTAAGCATGGCTTTGCAATGCTTGTGCCTAAGCAAGGTCAAGTTTGGATGAAATAACAGGAGTGGCATCCTCAGTGGACTGTTGCAGCCTCACGCTCTTCCTCAAGGTATCTGAATGAGGAAGTCTCATTTCTGGATGTCATTCAGGGGAAGGCCTTTCCTCTGCAGCAGGAAGGCCTCTTGATGGTCCGTGAGAGTGAAGATGTTCTGTAAATGAACAGGATGGGAAGGGGAAGAAGACAAGGCTGGACCCACCTTCAGAGCAGGACGCTGAGTCAGTCGGGGGAGGGGCCTCACCATGTGTGGAATGAGCTAGGAAAGGTAGCCTGACAGCCACTGGGACGGTGCTGACTTAGGGCAGAGTGCCAGGTCATGCCCACCTTGTCATCAGAGTCAGCAGCAGGAAGGTTGAGGGTCCTCCACTTGCTGGACACAGAGAGATGGGGCTTCCGTCAGGGAGGGAGGAAGCCAGATTTTAAGGGACAGTCAGCAGGCGGCCCACGTTGCTCCAGGTCACACACGTGTGGCACATTGGAGTGTGGGATAACTCCTGGACCCGTTCCAGAGTCTCCCCAGGATGCCTCTGCTGTGGTTGTCTTGACGGTGAGTCTGTGGACATGGCTTCAACGTTCTATTATTATTATTATTTTGCTATTTTCTTATTCTGTGACTTTGGATCTTGGTGTTTGGTGGAGGGATGTTTCCTCTTCAGGGATATTTGTCAATGTCTGGGGGCATTTTTTGATGAATATGACTTGGAGGGTTGCTACTGATACCCCCTGGGGAGAAGCTAGAGAGATTCCTAACCATCCTACAGTGGCCAGGACAGTGACTCAGGAGAGAACGGTCTATTTCAGGATTTGCGGCTTCACTGAGAGGCAGAATGCACCCCCGTTTGGAGTGTGCATCCCTGTGCTTTCAGTGTATTCACAGGTATGTGCTGCAATCGCTTCACCAGTTTTAGAACAGTTCACCACCTTAGCGAAGACCCCCAACCACTCAGCTATCCCTCCTGACCCTGACATCTCCTCCAGCTCTAACTGACGGTCAGTCTACCTTCTGTCCCGATAGACTTGGGTGGTTTGGACGTTTCATGGAACTGAACGGTGGTGTGTGTGACCCTCGAGAGGCTCCCTTCACTTGGTCTGCTCTCACAGTCCACCCATGTGGTAGCAGGAGCTGCTCCTCCCTCCCCTTTACGGCTAGCTCCCATTGTACAGATAGGCCAGATTTTGTTTATTCATTCTTCAGCTGATGGACATTCAACTTGTTTCTGCTTGCCTAGCTAATTTTTGACAAAGGTACAAAAGTGACTCAGGAAGGCAAGATACCCTTTTCCATAAATGGTGAAAGAGCAGTTGAAATAATACAAGCAAAACAAACAAATAAACATAAACATTGATCAAATTCTCAAAGCTTATTCAAGCATTAATTCAAAGTGCATCATGGACTTGCCATAAAATAATAACTATGAAACTTTAAGAAAGAAAAAAAAAAACCACACTAGAACTAGGCACAGAATGCCTAGACATGGCATGAAAAATATGACCAGAAGAGGGAAAAATAATAAAAATGAACTTAATAAAATTGAAATATTTTGCTCTATGAAAGATCATGTTTAGAGGATGAAAAGACAAGGTGAATGCTGAAAGAAAATGCTTGCTAATTTCAACTGTACAACAAAGGATTGTTACGTAAACCATATAGAGAATACTCATAACACAATCTTTAAAAATCCCATTAGAAAATGAGCAAAGATATGAGACGTTTGATGAAAGAGGATATATGATGGCAAACCAGCACGTGAAAGAAACTCAACAATATTATCATTTCAGAACATGAAAATAAAAACCACCAATTATACATCGATCAGGACGGGCAATTCTGTTTTTACAGTGCCAGCACCAAATCCTGATGGGGATGAAGAGAAATCCGATTTATCCCACAGGAATATAAAAAACTATATAGGCACTATGGAAAACAACTTGATGTTTTCTTAAAAAGTTAAACTATTGTATCACCCAGAAATTGAATTTCTGGATATTTATCTCAGGGAAATGCAAACATGTTTACACAAAAACATGTGCATGGATGTTTACAGATGCTTTATGCGTAATAGGCGAGCGTGTGATGAGACCCAGATGGCCTTCCAAGGATAAACGGTTAAAGAAATTGTGATGTACCCCTACCATGACATACCTAATGTTCAGCTGCTAAATCATGTCCAACTCTTTGCAACCCCGTGGACTGCAGCACACCAGGCTTCCCTGTCCTTCACTATCTCCCAGAGTTTGCTCAAATGTCCATTGAGTCAGTGATGCCATCCAACCATCTGTCAGTCCCTTTCCCCCCTGCCCTCAATCTTTCCCAGCATTAGAATATTTTCTGATGAGTCAACTCTTTGCATCAGGTGGCCAAATTATTAGCGCTTCAGCTGCAGCATCAGTCCTTCCAATGACTATTCAGGGTTGACGTCCTTTAGGATTGACTGGTTTGATCTCCTTGCTGTCCAAGGGACTCTCAACATCTTCTCCAGCACCACAGTTTGGAAGCATCAATTCTTTAGTGCTAGCTTTCTTTACGGTTCAATTCTCACATCTGTACATGACTACTGGGAAAACCATAGCTTTGACTAAATGGACCTTTGTCAGCAAAATGATGTCTCAGCTTTTTAATAAGCTATCTAGGTTTGTCATAGCTTTTTTTCCCAAGGGGCAAGTGTCTTTTAATTTCGTGGCTGCAGTCACTGTCTGCAGTGACTTTGGAGCCCAGGAAAACGGAATCTGCTATCGTTTCCACTTTGTTCCCATCCATTTGCCGTGATGGGACCAGATGCTGTGATCTCAGCTTTTTGAGTGTTGAGCTTTAAGTTGCCTTTTACTCTCCTCTTTTACTTTCTTCAAGAGGCTCTTTGGCTCGTCTTAGCTTTCTGCCATTAATGTGGTGCCATCTACACATCTGAGGATGTCGATATTTCTCCCAGCAATCTTGATTCCAGCTTGTGCTTCGTCCAGCCCTGTGTTTGGCATGATGAACTCTGTGAAGCGTTGACTTGTTGGAAGAGACTCCGCTGCTGGGAGGGATTGGGGGCAGGAGGAGAAGGGGACGACAGAGGATGAGATGGCTGGACGGCATCACCGACTCGATGGACGTGAGTCTGAGTGAACTCCGAGAGTTGGTGATGGACAGGGAGGCCTGGCATGCTGAGACTCATGGAGTCACAAACAGTCAGACACAACTGAACGACTGAACTGAACTCTGCTTAGAAGTTAAATAAGCTGGGTGACAATATACAGCTTTGATGTACTCCTTTCCCAATTTTGAACCAGTCCATTGTCCCATGTTTAGTTTTAACTGTTGCTTCTTGACCTGCATGCAGATTTCTTAGGCGGCAGGTAAGGTGGCCTGGTATTTCCACCTCTTTAAGAATTTTCCACTGTCTGTTGTGATCCACACAAAGGCTTTAGTGTAGTCAATGAAGCAGAAGTAGATGTTTTTCTGCAATTCTCTTATTTTTTCTATGATCCAATGGACATTGGCAATTTGATCTCTTGTTCCTCTGCTTTTTCTAAACCCACCAAACACTATTTAACGTAAAGAAGGATGAAATCCCAACACACACATCAACCTGGGCAAACCTTGAGAGAATCACATGGACAAAGAGCAACCACAGAGGCCACAGGCCACATGATTCCACTCACATAACATTCCTAAAATTATAGAGATGGAGAGTAGATTAGTGTTTGCCAGAAGTTTATGGAAGAGTGCAGTAGCTCTGAAGTGGATGTGGCTGTAACCAGGGGGCATCAGGGGTCCTTGGGATGGTGGACACGCCTCTTGTCTTGACTGTCTCTGTGTCAATATCCTGGTTGTGATGAGGTTCTGTAGTTTTGCAAACTGTTACCTTTGGAGGGAACTGGATGAAAGCACACAGAATCTCTCTGGATTATTTCTTACAATTATGTGTAAACTGACAATTATCTCAAATTAAAAGCTTACTCTTTAAAAGCATGAAACAAGTGGTTCTACCAAATAAAGCTTATCCTTCATAAGAGTTATTTGCTTACATTTTTAGGAGACACATTTATATGGAAACACAGAGATCCTAAGAGTAAATTCTGATGAGTTTTGATGTATGTTCACACCCAGGTAACCCCACCTGCTTGAGATACGGACACCTCCATCATCCCAGAAGACTCCTCTGGGCCTGCCCAAGTCAGTCTCTGTCTCCATAGCAACCTGCATCCTCATTTCTGTCACTCTACATAATTTTCCCTGTTCTTGGAATTTGTAAAAAATGGACTTAAAAGTTTGTATTCTCTTATGTCTGATTTCTTTTACTCCATGTAACTTTTTTTTGGTATTAATCTTAGAGGTATCAAAAATACACCATCTTATTGCTGAGTGGTAATCGTCATCTGAAAATGCTGCCGTTTGTTTTCCCATTTTTCCTGTTGATGGACATTTGGGGTGTTTCCAGTTTGGGACTGGGTTATGACAGAATCTGCTAAGACAGTTTGGGTGAGCCTGTTACAGATGAATGTTTCCACATAGTTCAGGTACCTAGTTCACAATTAGATTGTGGGTTGCATGGTGAATAAATGCCCAAAGTGGGGTGGCCGGTAGAACTCTCCTCCGTGGAGCGTGGACTCTGGTTACTCCACAGCTTCACGGCGCTTGGAGTGGTCCGCTGGTCAGCTTTGTTTCTTTCGCCATCCTGGAGAGGTGTGATATGGTCTCTCCCTTGGGGGTTAATCCACACCATCTCTGATAATTAATGACAGTCAGCAAATTTTCATGACCTTGATATTTAACTTGCATCAGTCGCTTGAATGCCTGATTCTGTGAAATGACTAGTCCAGTTTCTTATTAGACTGACTCTCTCGTTGTCAGTGTGTGTGTATAATGGATATCCTCTCTCTGTTCTGGATCCTTTATAAAATATGTGTGTTATTATTATTATTATTTTTAATCACTTGTGGATTGTGCTTTCCTTTTCCTGACGGTGTCTTTTAAAGAGCAAAAGTTCTGAAGTTTGGTGGAAACTAACCCTCCCACCCCGTTGTTTCTCTTCTATCTCATGCTTCCAGTATCCTCTTATGTCAACTATGAGGTTGAGGATAATGTGTTTCTTTCTAAAAAGCCTGATATTTTTGGATTTTATTTTTAGTTCAATGATACATCTTGCATCAAGTTTTATGTAAGATAAGGTAGGGTTCTAATACTTGTTTTGTGATATTGTGTTTTATACTTTTATCCAGTCATTTCAATACCATTTGTTGAAAAGAATGTTGAAAAGTTCTCTCTATTCAAGAGTTGGTCATGCTTTGACTATTCTCGCCTTTTATACTTATATAGGTATCTTAGAATTAGCATATCAAGTATATATAAAGTGTATATTATATATATATCTCTCTTCACTTTTGATTATTTTGTTTGCATTAAAATTGCACATCACTTTGGGAAGAATTGAGTCTTCCTATCCATATATATGGTCTATCCACTTTTAAAGTTTTTTTTTAAGATAAATATCTCAAGAAAGTTATCTAATTTTAGCCATAAAGAAACTATACATTTTTTGGTTGGATTACTCTTGGGAGCCTCATCATTTTTGATTCTATTTTAAATATTACATATTCTAAATT
>SJXQ01008770.1:65252-96540 GCA_006408695.1 Aepyceros melampus
TCCCCCCGCCCCTGGGCGCCGCCCTCGCCCCCACTCCCGCGGCCCCGGCCCCGTGGCGCGCTCTGCCCCCTCCCGCGGTGGTCCTCGGCCCCCAGCCCACCAGGGCGCAGCCTGGCAGCCATGCGTGGACGACAAAGTTCACGCTCCGACGTCCCGTTCCGCCTCTGGCAGCTTTTGCAAGTCTTTCTTCCTGGTCTCTCGCTGGGCAGTTTGGAGACCCGCGCCCCAAAACCAGAGTCGGGACTGCCCGCCCCAACTTTGGCCCCGGCCGGGGTTGCTGTCCAGAGCGCGGCGCTGAAGTCGGCGCCTCGAAAGCCCAGCGCTGCCGCTGCGGACTGTGGCCGACTTAGCGGATAGAAGTTAATACTTTTACAGCCTCTGCCAGGCTTGAAAAGCAAGCTGGGAATCAATAGCTATTTCTGATTCTGATCTAGTGTGGTTTTTTTTTTTTTTTTTCCATTTGAAAATAGACTCAGGACAATGCTTAAGAAAATTCAAACCAGTGGAAGCCTGCAGGAAAACCCTGGCTTTAATACTGAGAAATGCTACCGGGTGATTCCACTCCCACCCTAGGCTGCCCGAGTCCACTGGATTAGCCGTCGTCATATTGCACTTTACAGGAGTAGTTTGGCGTTGCAAACCTGGAATTAAAAAGAGAAAGTGACTGTACCTTTGATTAATGGTGCAACGGAGTAGGACAAGCTGGTTTGGGCAAGATCCACTGTGTGCTGTCTAACTATGCAGGTGGATTTAAATCAGGGAATAGCAAGTATTTTAGTCCAATGATTATCATCAATAGCATATTCAAATGAGTGGATGACAGAACACACAACATCATTAATTTAATTCCAGTATTATACTGTAGGCTTCTCTAAGAGATGTGGTTAACTCCTCCTAAATTGGTCTTTGGATATCATGATGCCTCGCATATGTGGTAATGGATATGGTGTTTTGATGTGTGATGCAGTTTGTGTTCATGTTGTGTGTGTGTATATATATATATATATTTTTTTTTTAAATAACATTGGTAGTTTTTCCTTTTCTTTTCTTCTTTTTTTTAGCTATTTTGAAGGGGTTGTCATATCCAAGTACTACCACTAGAGGTATATAACGTCAAGGAACTACATTTTTTCTTTTTTTCTGTATAGAAAACTGCATTTTTTTCTTGTGTAAATTTAAAACACAAAATCTCTCCCAAACAATATTAATCTTTAAAATATTGTGTGTTGCATATTTTCTGTTAAATAACAGTATTTATCTTAGAAGAACATTTTCACATAACAGGAAATTCAAAAATGCTTTTATGATTTTAAAACAAATGCATACTGAAGCATTCCATATCATTGAACAATGAGCCTATTCTCCACTGACAAAGATTCAGTTAATTTAATTAGAGAGACTTTCTCCTAAACTGTCTGACTATTTTGAAGGGGTTGTCATATCCAAGTACTACCACTAGAGGTATATAACGTCAAGGAACTACATTTTTTCTTTTTTTCTGTATAGAAAACTGCATTTTTTTCTTGTGTAAATTTAAAACACAAAATCTCTCCCAAACAATATTAATCTTTAAAATATTGTGTGTTGCATATTTTCTGTTAAATAACAGTATTTATCTTAGAAGAACATTTTCACATAACAGGAAATTCAAAAATGCTTTTATGATTTTAAAACAAATGCATACTGAAGCATTCCATATCATTGAACAATGAGCCTATTCTCCACTGACAAAGATTCAGTTAATTTAATTAGAGAGACTTTCTCCTAAACTGTCTGCCCCTTTCAATGTTTGCTGTCTTATTCTGTGCATTGGGATTTTTAGTTATGTGATAATCTCACTTACATTTTCTTTGCCTTGGAATCTATTTGCATTTGTGGACCTTGGAAAACTTTGAATCTTAACCTCTTATTTTGAAAATATTGCTAGTCCCTGTGGTGATGGGTATAATTAATATGAGATGTTGTATGGAAAAGAATATAATAAAATATAGCTTTCTGCTTGCTTATGAAAAAATTCAAGAATTATAAAAGGAATACCCAGCATTTCACCTTTCCACTGTGGTTTGTCTTGTTCTCAGGGCAACAATTCATTTCTTGCCATGTTCTCGTGGTTTTGTGCTTTAGAAGTTCTTTCCTAATGTTAAAGAATGCGGTGTTGTCAACGCATTCTGATGATTCAGATACAGAAAATTTTATAAATTTTTAGAATTTTTGAATATTTGTAAGCTTTGGGGACTGGAAAGAGGAAATTTTTCTCATAGCCAAATACATGCATTTTAAAGTTCCCTTTTAAAGCAGCTACCCCAGCATCTTTTGGTGTGAAGTAGAGTTGATTGGTCCAGGCTAATGAGCATGCCCTTCTTTTTCTTGGGTTCCAGTGGCTGTTTGGTGGTCACTCTCCATCGATTGGACTGTCCCCCTCTTCCTCTGTGGAGCTGGTTCCCATTTTCCCACATGTCTGCACGTCTGCTCTTCCATTTCCGGTTGGGAAAAGCTGGCTGGACAAAAGGATCCCTAACTGTAAGGTAAAAATGCAGTTGGTTTGATTGGACAGATGGGCCACTCGATCCTACGTTGTTGGGTGTTCCCATAGCAGGAGCCGTGGTGTGCTTCTGGTTTCTTATTGCGGCAGACCCACCGTGAGGTCTAGAGAGAAACCGTTTCAGGGTTAGACTGGCCTGTTCAGAAGCGCCAGCAGACGGTGATGGTGGGGGATTTTGTTTTAGCTTAAAATATTTGGATTCCGCAGAAAAACAGAAAAGTTTTACTTCTGAATCAGAATCTACCTTTTGGATTTTTCAGTTTTTAAATTTGTACCCATTGATCAGAATCTAGCCTTAAACATTATATAACTCAAAAATACATTTTAAAAGCATTTTCCTTGCCACTATTGCTTTGAGTGTTCATCTTTCTAATGGTTTATCTTGACTTTTGAATTCAAATATACTGGCCACACTTTGTTTACTTGAAAACCAAGGGAAAGTAGTACATGACTTGTTCCCCCACGTGCTGCTTACTTTCGTGGGGCAACTCGCTCATCTGTTAACTGGCTGCTGGAATGAACTAACCAAGTGAATAGCTGAAGACCAGGCCCAGAAAGTGATTGATACCAAAACCCCAAGCATCTAGAGGGCTTCTGAAGAGTACCACCCATAGAGTCTTCAGGATTCAGTGTTAGGATAAGGGGTCTTACATGTTATGCTTGCTTTCTCTTTGGACAGATCTTGTTAAATAATTCCTTTGCTCTGGACTCAACGTGGATATATCCTGAGGAATCAAGATTGTTTCATGGGCCCCAAAAGCCTCAGCTATTGACAAACCAAGTAGCTGTGTCTCTGTCCAGACCAGCTCCTGCCTCCAGGCCTCTGCCCACAGTGCTGATAGTCCTCAGCCCCTACCAGGTCGGTGCCCAAATGGCAGTGATGATGTGTGGTTGGTTTTGTGTTTGTTTGCTTGGTTTAGCTACAGACTAGTTCTAGGCATGAAAACTGTCTTTGTCATTTTAATGACATAATTCTTCCAGTAAAATATAATCCCTTTTCTGTGGTCAGGATTCCTTTTCATAAAGAAATTGAGTTTGGTTTTCATTATTCACTGTGTTTTTGGAGAATGGAATCTGTTTTAAGGTGGAGAGATGTCTGAAACAATTTGCACAGAATCACATTTTTGGTGCTCTGTTTTTAGAATGGGACCAAATCCTCTGCTGAAAGCTCTTAGGAGGGGCCCTAATTGATCAGGCAACTCTTTTTAAAAGTGTTTCTTACGCAGGGAAACGTTCACGGCTCTGTGGTCCACAGAACACAGACACATATAAGGTTTGAGGGGGGGTGGGTGATACTGTCGATGGTCTATAAAAGCGTGCTGCTTGGGAGATGGATTCGGTTCTATCTTTGGAGTCTAGTGACCTGAGAGAACATTTGTCCTGGAACAGACTCCCATGAAATAATCTCCGGTTGAAAGATGATATAATAAACTTATATAGTAACAAGAGAATAAAATCATCTTATGAATTTTTAAGTTGATTTTAAAATCACCTTAACATATGATCATATTACAAAAGCAAATGTTACCCATGCCACAATTATCTTGCAACACCTTCCATTACGGGGTATTTTATGACTTCAGAATTTCATTATCTTCTTTGTAATTTCCTACCTACCAAGATTGTCTGTGTGTAGCTCTAAAATTTAGCAATAAGGACATGTACCTGTGGGTAGTTCATTGCTTGTTTGGGAGACGTATTTGTTTTCCTCCTTCTTCTTCTGCCTTATGAGTCTAATTTGCTCGGGGCGCTATTTATCAATAAGTCAGAAAGAACACTCAACGCCAGTAAGTCCCCTACAGATGAGCAACTTCAGTTCCGAGAGTGCATTCATAAGTCCAATTTGTTCTTAAGTCCAACAAACTAGCCTAGGTACCCAACTAACACAATGGGTTATATAATACTGGGCTGTAATAGGTTTATAATATTTTCACACAAATCATACATTCAAGACATACACAGAAGGAGTGGAGAGGCCATCTCTAGTCTTAGTGCAGCGCCTGGGCGAGTGCAGCCAGTCCAGCTGCCTCAGCACTGCTTCCTTTTTGCTTCTGGACACCCTGGGCTTGAAAGAAAGACACTGTGCCCCTGTCCTCTACCCAGCACAGCGCGGCAAAGTCCACAGAAGCACGGCCACTCGCGGAGGATGAGCGCGTGCCAGCACACGCCACACACTGGCTGACCTATCTGACTGGATGTGCGAAGGCCCACATCCACGTCCGTGGAGGCCACACTGAAGGGGCCTGTGTGGGGGCCTTACTGCCCTTGTGTGATCTCACTGGCTAAAGCTGTGACTCTCGGCTGAAACATGCCTCTGTCCTCGTCATCACCTATCGCTGAGTTACTAGGGTCTGAGCAAGCATCGTACGCACATACATTTATTTTCCACTAAGGTGGTCACGTTTGCTTTCTAATTGAATGATGGCAAGAGAGGATCAGAGCGCATGTAACACGCGAGGATTCCAGGGCTTCAGATGGCTCTCTGGGACGCGAAAGTAGGATATTTTACTTTCCTAGCGCATCATCAATGCTGGCGCCCAAGTAATCAGCACATATAGTTTAAAAAATAGTGAAATTAGTTCGTTGTTAGAAAAAAACCTCTGAGTGACCTTTCCTCTTGTCGGCTCACTCTTGAATATCATACTGACATTTGCATTATACCTGAATTTTCTTAGAAAACCCATACTGTGGGAATGCTAAATATCTACTTAGTTGAAGAAGCTTCTGGCAAATTATCATAGCTTTTCCATCACGGGGCCTTTTTACTTGCCATTTTGTGGCACATATTTCATGCTTGAAGCATATCTGTGTAAATTTTACCTTCTGACAGTCTGTGATGTGTGCTCACTCATACAGTTGTGTCCGACTCTTTGTCACCCCATGGACCACGGTGACATGGACTCACGTCACCCCATGTAGCCCAGCAGGCTCCCCTGTCCATGGAATTTCCCAGGCAATAATACTGCAGTGAGTTGCCATTTCCTCCTCCAAGGGATCTTCCTGACACAGGGATCACACCTGCATCTCCTGCCTTGGCAGGCAGGTTCTTTACCGCTAGCGCTACCTGGAAGCCTTTGACTTTTTTGGCTAAGCTATATTAAAGGGTGAAATGAAAGAATCATGTCTTACTAACGTGGTCAACTGTAGAGTAAGTCCACCTCATCTCCCATTCATCAGGTCTCTTCCTTGGATTCTTGCACTGTTTTTTGGAATTATGATCCATAAGACTGTAATATGGCTTACGTATCTTTTGAGGAATAATGTATCTGTCATCAGAGCTATTTTACTAAGTCAAATGCTTTTGTTTTGAGATGGAAGTTTCTGAAATGATATATGGAAGTATTGATTTTTTGATACCTTTCAAAATTCTTAGAAATTAGTAATCTGGAAAGTATGTGTTAAATGACCCTTAGTCCAAATAATGCATTTCTGTCCATGGGATTCTCCAGGTAAGAATACTAGAGTGGGTTGCCATGCCCTTCTCCAGGGGATCTTCTTCCTGCCCCAGGGATCAAACTTAGGTCCTTTGTACTGGAGGCAGATTCTTTACCATTTGAGCTACCCAAGAAGCCCCAAAGAATATGTTTAGGGGATTGTTTATATGTTACTGACTGCTTGACTGAGAACTTAGAAAGGGGAACAAGTAAAGTTGGAAGGTAGTTAAAAGATATATTGTTTCAATTTTACTGTAATTTGTGAGAAAATATCAGATAGCCTCATTAAAACATTTTACATGTAAATTTTCAGGTATGTTATTGAAAGTTACTGTTTTAAATTTTGTACTTAATATAAATTGATAAATTTATTATTTTGTTTTACATTAGATAAATTTATACATTTATAAATATCAGTTCAGTTCAGTCAGTCAGTCGTGTCCAACTCTTTATGACCCCAAGGACTGCAGCATGCAGGCTTCCCTGCTGCTAAGTCACTTCAGTCATGTCCGACTCTCTACGACCCCATAGACAGCAGCCCACCAGGCTCTGCCACCCCTGGGATTCTCCAGGCAAGAACACTGGAGTGGGTTACCATTTCCTTCTCCAATGTATGAAAGTGAAAAGTAAAAGTGAAGTTACTCAGTCATGTCCAACTCTTAGCGACCCCATGGACTGCAGCCCACCAGGCTTCTCCATCCATGGGATTTTCCAGGCAAGAGTACTGGAGTGGGGTGCCACCGCCTTCTCTGGCCAGGCTTCCCTATCCATCATCAACTCCCAGAGTTTGCTCAAACTCATGTCCATCGAGTAGGTGATGACATCCAACCATCTCATATTCTGTCATCCCCTTCTCTTCTTGCCTTCAATCTTTCCCAGCATCAGGGTCTTTTCAAATGAGTCAGTTCTTTGCATCAGGTGGCCCAAGTATTGGAGTTTCAGCTTCAGCATCAGTCCTTCCAATGAATATTCAGGGTTGATTTCCTTCAGGATTGACTGCTTGGATCTCCTTGCAGCCTAAGGGACTCTCAAGAGTCTTCTCCAACACCACAGTTCAAAAACCTCAATTCTTCAGTGCTTAGCTTTCTTTATGGTCCAACTCACATCATCTATGACCACTGGAAAAACCATAGCCTTGACTAGATGGACCTTGGTTGACAAAGTAATGTCTCTGCTTTTTAATATGCTGTCTAGGTTGGTCGTAACTTTCCTTCCAAGGAGCAAGCATCTTTTGATTTCATGGCTGCAGTCACCATCTGCAGTGATTTTGGAGCCCAAAAAAAGTCTCTCACTTTTTACACTGTTTACCATCTATTTGCCATGAAGTGATGGGACCAGATGCTATGATCTTAGTTTTCTGAATGTTGGTTTTTAAGCCAACTTTTTGACTCTCCTCTTTCACTTTCATCAAGGGGCTCTTTAGTTCTTCTTCACTTTCTGCCATAAGGATGGTGTCATCTGCATATCTGAGGTTATTGATATTTCTCCTGGCAATCTGATTCCAGCTTGTGCTTCTTCCATCACAGTATTTTGCATGATGTACTCTGAAGATAAGCAGGGGGACAATATACAGCCTTGACATGCTCCTTTCCCAATTTGGAACCAGTCTGTTGTTCCTTGTCTGGTTCTAACTGTTGCTTCTTGACCTGCATACAGATTTCTCAGGAGGCAGGTATATCATATTATATATAGTATATTAATATGTAATTAACATATGAATATATTATATAAGTGATATCTTAAATTGTCTGTCTTATAAATTATGTTCAGAGTAAATGGCCTTAGGATCATAGATATATTTTATTAATGCACTTTAAATTCTTCAAAGAAATGCTATTAGAACTCCAGGAGAACCAGGAGAGAGTCAGACCTACCTTGTCTAAAAGGGGCTAGCAGGCCTGGCACGTTTTCCTTTCTTGGGTGGAGAGTACCTTTGTGTAATGATCAGTCTTGACAATGGCAGAATGTACCATGAGCTCAAAGGCTGTGACACTCAGAAGTGGCTTTTTCTGAATGAGCATGTGGTTTGTTGAAGTGAGTTAGAGGTTGGGGTGGGTAGGGAAGTTGTGACCTCTGAGAATCCTGTTGATATCACATTTTGCTGGTCTGTGGTTGGTTAAGCAGTAACTGGGCCACAACAGAGTCTTCTGTAATATTGGCACAGCTTAAAGGAATCGGGGTAAATCCTCTAAATTGAATACATATTTTGAAGGAGTTCATGTTTATGTAAATACTAGACTGATGTGTTGAGAATAAAGGTGGTGATTTGCTGTTAGACACAGACCTGAAGAGAGTCTGTTGGCCCCTGAGAAGCGTAGAGTGGAGGTCAGTCGTGTTCCCGTTGCGCTCATCAGAGGCACCTCCTCTCCTGCCGGCAATGCAGGCGTGGACGCTGCAAGATGCCCTCACAGCTCACGCTCTCCCAGGGCACGTGCAGTCGGTGGATGACCACCCAGCGCTGCGGGCCTGGGGGCTGTCTGCAGACATGCACGGAGAGTCTCAGGAGGTGATCAGGGAAGTCTCTGCGGGAGGGGCAGGGGTGGCGATGTGCCTGAAACACAACAGAGATCCGAGAACTTGACCGCAGCGGGAGAGCCAGCACGGAGTGGAGCAAACCCCTAGGAAAAGTTTCATCGGGTGACAAGCCTCGGGAGGGGAGCGGTGGCGGGGCGGGGGGAGCGGCGGCCCAGCTCGGGGCCTCTTCTTGCAAGAGGAATCCTAGTATCAGGCGGGACCTGGTGAGTCCTGGGCCCTCTTCAGGGTGCCGGGATTTTCCATCCTTCCTCGGCTCTGGAGCCGCGGTTTCTCCGGGCAAGTGTGAATCCATCCTCAGGAAGCAGAGAAGCAGCACGTCCTTACGGAAAAATAAATGCCCGTGTGCCAACGCATGCCATGCTCCAACTGTACTAGAAACTGTGGTCTCTAGCGAATGACTTAGTGGCTTTTTAAGGGATAAGCCCTCATCACGGTGTGGATGGATTGCACTGAGAAGTACTTAGAGGTCGACGCAGGAGGGGTGCGGTTGCCCGGGGCTGGAACAGGCACGCCCTTCTTTTTGAAGATCTCTGCACTTGGGAAGTGGCCTCATCGCTTTGTCTCTGCTGCCAGCATCTCCCGGCAGTGCCAGGGCCCTCTTCATCCCAGGGAGGAATGGATTTACATCACTCCTGAGGATGTGAGGTTTATCATAGCTGGAGATGGGAGCAGGACCAGCACGGAAATGGTCCTTTCCGAAGGCTCTCTGCTCTTCACATCTAAAAATAAGGACTTCAGAGTCTTTCGAGCCATTCAGAAATACAGCAACTCAGACTCAGTGTATCAAGCTGGAGAATGATAAACTCAGCTTCTGAGCAGTAAAGACACATGACATTATATTTTGCTGGAAACTGGAGATTTGTCTAAAAGTTGTCTATATCGCATTGCCCTTCGGCATGAGATCAAAGAGCCTGATTCTACCAATATCTTGCTGGGGAAAAAAAAAATACTGTGACTTTCAAAGAAGACTAGAGAAAGGGAGAGACAATGGAGGATGTGGTGGGGCCCAGAAACTACTCTGCTTCATGAAAGATGCATTTACTCAAAACATACAGAAGGAAGACAGGTCTGGGAAAAGGCTGCTGCACAGGAACTTGTAAACATTTTGTGTAAATCAGTGCTTGGTTTAGCACTTTTCTTAATAAGAAGAAAAGAATGGTGTAGCACAGCAATAAAAGAAGAAGAACAGGGAGCTGGCGGAGGCATGAAGCCGCATGGAAAGATGGTTTGGATCAGGTGACAGAAGATGGTATGAAAGGATTCTTCAGCACGCTTGGCTATGACAGGAAACAGGTGGGATCATGACAAGGTGATGTGTGAGAGAGAAAGCAAGCGGCGCATCAAGATTGATTTGAACTCCTGTAGAAACGAATCTGATGCGGCAGGTGTGTTAGTGTGGCCAAACCGGGCGCCTGGCTCACTGTGTCTCGCTGAAGCTTATGAGTGGAGAGCCACTCCCTGCGGGACACAGCTTCAGATCAGGGTGCAGCGTGAGATGGGACCCCCTGCTGGGGAAAACCTTAGAGAGTTAGGAGGGGAAAGTTTGTGATCAACAAAATAAACGCCCAACAAGAAGTCATCCACACGTGTCAGCAAGGAAGAGACATCCACGCAGCACTGATGGAGCGCCTTCTCTTCTAGCGCTCCCGCCTCAAGCTCTACTTCGTCTCACATTAATATTGCTGCCATTGTGCATTTCTATTTTATCTTCTCATCAGTGTTTTCCTTATCTTTTTAATTTATTTTTTAATTGGAGGAAAGTTGCTTTAGAATATTGTGCTGTTCTCTGCCATACAGCAGTTCGAATCCGTTGCAACTGTTTTAAGTTTAGCTCTGTTGTTTAAAGGTACAGTTTCTGCTTTTGCTTTCTAAAGGTGGATACTTATATTATACCTCTGCTGCTGCTAAGTAGCTTCAGTCGTGTCTGACTCTCTGAGACCCCATGGACTGCGGCCCACCAGGCTCCTCCATCCATGGGATTTTCCAGGCAAGAGTACTGGAGTGGGGTGCCGTCGCCTTCCCCGATATATACTTCAGCGCATTATATTTCACTTCCTGTTTTCGTGTTTTTTCTGTCATGTTATTACCCCTGTTTCTCATGGTCTCCTGTTACTCCTTTATTCTAGTCTGGTTTTATTCTTTCGCTGCACCGCATATGTTTTGTTTGATTTTGTTTATTTGTGTTTTTAATATGGTGATTTGGAATCTGTTCCTACGGATTCTATTTTGTCAAGTGATTAACAGTAAGATTTAGGAAAAAAACAGGTTAACTCTCTGTTTCCTCTGATTTTCAAATCATGACAACACTATCACTTTAGAATTTTTTATAGAGTATGAAAAATTGGGGAAAACTTTATATCATAAAATTTATTTTTTTCTCTTAAGTTTCCCCTGACAAATTCACCTAAAGCAGCAGCTAAAAATGGGGTGATGACAGGTTCCAAAATATCTGTAATTGTCAACATTTTTTTCAATCATTTAGAATATACATAAATATTTGTTAATTTGGTTAAGAAGTGAGTGAAAAATTCTGAGACCTTTTTTTCTCCTCAAACTAAAGCTGAGAAAAATAACAGTAATCTGAATACATAACCTCAAATTATGTTGGTAAAATTGGGAAGAGGAGAAGTGAGAAATGTGAGGATACAAAGTATTTCAAAATCCCTTGAATAGAATAAAAGAAGCTGAAACATTAGGAAACTCTCTGCATTGGAAGCCAGATAACAAGGTTATCCAAGACTGACCCAGGCCAAGGACTCCTGCCCTATAGCCAGCCTTACAGATATAAGTAGGAGCAACAGCCATCTGCCACTGGTGCAGGGCGGGCAGGGAGAGTGCCCTTCTTCTGTGGTGCAAGAATATGGGGATCATTGAAAGGTGAGGAGGCACAAATACCCAGGCTTAGACACCCCAGAACTTACTCTAAGAAACAGACATTGTTAAAGGGCCTGTGGGGCGTGGCAGGCAATTGTGGCAAAAACATTCAAACCAGGTCAGCACCCAGTGACACTGATACACCTCATTCACTGACAGCCTGGCAGAGGGAAAGTATGCCCCTTCCAGGAGTAAATCCTCCTGCTTCATTCTCTGCTGTCTCCTCATGACATCTGCCTGCTCATTCACCCAGTCGTGTCCAGTTCTTCACGACCCCTTGGACTGTGGCCTGCCAGGCTTCTCTGTCCATGGGATTCTCCAGGCAAGAGTGCTGGAGTGGGCTCCCATGCCCTCCTCCAGGGGATCTTCCCAACCCAGGGATCAAACCCGTGCCTCTCCTGTATTGCTGGCAGGTTCTTTACCACTAGTGACACCTGTGAAAATATGTGACGTCTGGCTTTGAACAAAAGACTTAGAAGACACACAAAGCAGGAAATGAAAACAATGGTCAACAGACAAGATAAACAGTAGAACCAGATCCTAAGATGACATAGTTTGAAACTATCAGTCAGGGACTTTGAAATAACTGATTAATATATTTATGAGTTTAATGGAACAGGATGACAACATGGATGAAAAATAGAGAATTTCATCATAGTAATTGAAAATATAAAAAAGCAAAATGAAAATACCTGACAAAATAAAACATGGTGTCATAAATGAAGAATTATTTTGGTGGACTCATGAGCAGAGGATAGCAAGGAGAGATGAGAAGGCTTCTTAAGTAGACAATGCAAAGAAATAGGAAAAAAAAAATAGAATGGGAAACACTAGAGATCTCTTCAAGAAAATTGGAGGTACTAAGGGAACATTTCCAGAGAAGGCAATGGCTCCCCACTCCAGCACTCTTGCCTGGAAAATCCCATGGATGGAGGAGCCTGGCAGGCTGCAGTCCATGGGGTTGCTAAGAGTCAGACACGACTGAGAAACTTCACTTTCACTTTTCACTTTCATGCATTGGAGAAGGAAATGGCAACCCACTCCAGTGTTCTTGCCTGAAGAATCCCAGGGATGGGGGAGCCTGGTGAGCTGCCATCTATGGGGTCGCACAGGGTCAGACACGACTGAAGCGACTTAGAAGCAGCAGCAGCAAGGGAACATTTTATGCAAAGATGGGCACAATAAAGGACAGAAATGATGGACCTAACAGAAGCTGAAGAGATTAAGAACAGCAGGCAAAAATACACAGAAGAACTATACAGAAAGTCTTAATGACCTGGGTAAACTTCGTGCCCACTTTGTGTCATAACATTTGTGCCCCTTCAACCTTCAGTGATGGTCACTCACCTAGAGCCAGACATCCTGAAGTGTGAAGTCATGTGGGCCTTAGAAAACATTACTACAATTCTAGCTCAGCTATTTCAAATCCTAAAAGTTAATGCTGTCAAAGTGCTGCACTCAATGTGCCAACAAACTTGGAAAACTCAGCAGTGGCCACCGGCCTAGAAAAGATCAGTTTTCATTCCAATCCCAAAGAAAGGCAATGCCAAGGAATGTTCAAATTACCATAAAATTGCACTCATTTCACATGCTAGCAAAATTATACTCACAATCCTGCAAGCTAGACTTTAACAGTATGTGAAGCGAGAACTTCCAGATGTTCAAGCTGGATTTAGAAGAGGCAGAGAAACCAGAGATCAAATTGCCAACATCCATTGGATCATAGAAAAAGCAAGGGAATTTCAGAAAAAAAATGTCTACTTCTGCTTCATTGACTCTGCTCTAGCCTTTGCCTGTGTGGATCATGGCAAACAATGGAAAATTCTGAAAGAGATGGGCATACCAGACTACTTCCTCCTGAGAAACCTGTGTGCAGGTCAGGAAGCAACAGCCAGAACTGGACGTGGAACAATGGACCAGCTCAAAATTGGGAAAGGGGTACATCAAGGTTGCATATTGTCACCCTGCTTATTTAACGTAAATGCAGAGTACATCGTGCGAAATGCTGGGCTGGATAACTCACAAGCTGGAATCAAGATTACTGAGAGAAATATCAACACCCTCAGATATGCAGATGACACCACCTCTATGGCAGAAAGCAGAGAGGAACTAAAGAGCCTCTTGATGAAGGTGAAAGAAGAGAGTGAAATGTTGGCTTAAAACTCAACATTCAGAAAACTAAAGTCATGGTGTTTGGCCCCACCACTTCATGGCAAATAACGGGGAAAATGTGGAAACAGTGAGAGATCATTTTCTTGGGCTCCAAAATCACTGAAGGTGGCGACTGCAGCCACGATGTTAAAGGGCACTTGCTCCTTGGAAGAAAAACTATGACAAACCTAGACAGCATATTAAAAAGCAGAGGCATTACTTTGCCAACAGAGGTCCAACTAGTCAAAGCTATGGTTTCTCTAGTAGTCACGTATGGACATGAGAGTTGGACCATAAAGAAGGTTGAGCACCAAGAAATTGATATTTTTGAAGTGTGGTGCTGGAGAAGACTCTTGAGAGTCTGTTTGACAACAAGGAGATCAAACCAGTCAATCCTAAAAGAAATCAGTCCTGAATATTCATTGGAAGGACAGATGCTGAAATTGAAACTCCAGTACTTTGGCCACCTGATGAGAAGAATTGACTCATCGGAAAAGACCCTGATGCTGGGAAAGATTGAAGGCAGGAAGAAAAGGGGATGACAGAGGAAGAGATGGTTGGATGGAATCACCAACTCAATGGACGTGAATATGAGGAAGCTGCAGGAAACAGTGAAGGACAGGGAAGCCTGGCGTGACGCAGCTCACGGTTTGGCAGATATTCGGGCATGACTTAGGACGGAACAGCAACCACAGAACCCCAGGACTTGATTCACAAGTGAATTTTGCCAAACATTCAGAGAAGAGTTAGCACCTGTTTTTCTGAAACTATCCCAAAAATTTGCACAGGAAGGAACATTTCCAAACTCATTCTATGGGGCTATTATTACCCTGACGGTGAAAGCAAACAAAAATATCACACATACACAAGCACACACAAATTACAGGCCAGCGTCACTGATGAACATAGATGTAAAAACCCTCAACAAAATACTAGCAAACCAACTCCAACGATACATTAGAAGGATGGTACACCACGATCTATTCACTGGAAGGGCTGATGCTGGAGGTGAAGCTCCAGTCCCTTGGCCACCTGATGTGAAGAGCTGCCTCACTGGAAACGACCCTGATGCTGGGAAAGATTGAAGGCGAAGGGGACAACAGAGGATGAGATGGTTGGATGGTGTCACCGACTTTGTGGACGTGAGTTTGAGCAAGCTCCGGGAGTTGGTGATACGGGGGGCCTGGTGTGCTGCAGTCCCTGGGGTCACAGAGGGTCGGACACGACTGAGCAACTGAGCTAAGAAGAGGAGAAGACCGTACTCCAAAAGCTGTGAGACACTGATGGAAGGAGCTGAAGACGCCACAGGCAGGTGGAGGGGTGCGCCGTGCTCTTGGCTGGAGGAACCAACATTGTTCAGGTGACCGTCCCACCCAGGGGGGCCTACAGGCTCAGTGCAGCCTCTGTGAGATCACCAGTGACATTTTGCACAGAACTAAAACAAGAAATTTTAAAATTTGCACAGAAATGCAAAAGATTCCACATAGCCAAAACCACCTTGAGAAAGAAGAACAGAGCCTCCTCAGGCAAGTTTATTCCGAGGCATTTTATTCTTTTTGTTGCGATGGTTAAGTGGGATTGTTTCCTTGATTTCTCTTTCTGATTAAATATTTAAATGTAAGGTTGGACACTCTAAAATCCTTCGTTTAAAACACAGGCAGGACACTCTTGGACACAAATCATGGCAACATCTTTTCTGATACACTTCCTAGAGTGATGAAAATAACAAATCTAAATAAATGAAATTTCATTAAACTTAAGAACTTTTGCACAGCAAAGGAGACCATAAATCAAGCAAAAAGACAGCCCTCAGAATGGGAGTAAATATTTGCAAACAAAACAACGGACATGGGATTAGTCTCTGAAATATACAAATAAGTCATGCACTTCAATATAAAAAATAACCCAGTCAAAACTCGGCAGAAGATGTAAATAAACATTTTTCTAAAGAAGACATACAGATCGCCAAAAAGCACATGAAAAGATGCTCAACATCACTAGTTATTCAGTTCAGTTCAGTCGCGCAGTCGTGTCCGACTCTCTGCGACCCCATGAATCGCAGCACGCCAGGCCTCTCTGTCCATCACCAACTCCCGGAGTTCACTCAGACTCCATCCATCGAGTCTGTGATGCCATCCAGCCATCTCATCCTCGGTCGTCCCCTTTTCCTCCTGCCCCCAATCCCTCCCAGCTATCAAAACTTCAATGAGGTATCACCTCACACTGGTCAAAATCTATAAACAATGAATGTGGAGAAGAGGGAACCTTCCTACGCTGTTGGTGGGAATGTAAATTGGTCCAGCCACTATGGAGAACAGGATAGAGGGTCCTTAAAAAAACAAAAAATAGAGCTACCTGTGACCCAAGAGCCCCAGTCCTGGACATAAGCCCAGAGGAAACCACAGTTCAGAAGGAAGCACGCACCCCAGGTCACTGCAGAGCTGTTTACAACAGCCAGGGCAGGCGTGGGAGAAGCCTAGATGCCCATCAGCAGAGGCGTGCGAGAGAAGACGTGGGACGCAAGTGCTGAGGACTGCCACTCGGCCGCGAGAGGGAGCAGGGTAACGCCGTCCGCAGCAACACGGGCAGCCCCAGCGACGGCCTCACCGGGAAGCACGCCCAACCCGGAGAGGCAGACGCCTACGACACCGCTCACACGCGGACCCTAAGGAAAGCGTGCAAACGAACGTCTTTACAAAACAGCAGTGGAGTCAGAGGTACAGAACGCGAAATTATGATTACCAGGGGATAAGAGGGGAGAGAGAAGCTGGGAGATCGGGATGGACATACACCCACTGTATGTAAAATAAATAATTACTGAGGACCTATTGTATAGCACAGGGAGCTTCCCAGGGGGCGCTGGTGGTAAAGAACCCGCCTGCCAATGCAGGAGACATAAGAGACATTCGATCCTTGGGTCGGAAGATCCCCTGGAGGAGGGCGTGGCGACCCACTCCAGTATTCTTGCCTGGAGAATCCCATGGACGGAGGAGGCTGGTTGGCTATAATCCACAGGGTGACAAAGAGTCAGACCCGACTGAAGCAGCTTAACACACACACAGGCATGTACGCATAGCACAGGGAGCTCTATTTGGCACCTTTTAACAGCCTATTTGGGGAAAGAATCTGAAAGATGGATACTGTTGCTGTTTAGTTGCTAAATTGTGTCCGACTCTTTTGCGATCCCAAGGACTGGAGTTCTCCAGGCTCCTCTGTCAGTGGGATTTCCCAGGCAAGAATTCTGGATGTGAAACTCAATCATGTCCTACTCTTTGTGAGCCTGTGGACTATACACACCATGGCATTCTCCAGGCCAGAATTCTGGAATGAGTTGTATTTTCCTTCTCCATGGGATCTCCCCAGCCCAGGGGTTGAGCCCATGTCTCCTGCTTAGCAGGCAGATTCTTTACCACTGAGCCGCCTGGGAAGCCCAGAGTAGGTCCACGTACGTCTATAACTGACGCCCTGTGCTGCCTGTGCAGGCTGAGTCGCTTCAGTCGTGTCCAACTCTCTGTGACCCTGTGGACTGCAGCCCACCAGGCTCCTCTGTTCATGGGCTTCTCCAGGCAGGAATACTGGAGTGAGTCGCCATGCCCTCCTCCAAGGAATCTTCCTGACTGCACCAGAAACACAGCATTGTAAGTCAGCTGTGCTCCAAGAAAGCTTTTTTTTAATTAATATAATTTCACTCAGCGATTCTCCTATGGCAAGTTAAATAAAGAACAAATATGTAGTCAACTTATAACAACAAAAGAAAAAAAAACCCCACAACTACCCATGAGTAAATAACTGGTTAAGTCAGTTACCATGTATCAATGAAAGTGAGCACTTTTCAACCATTAGTAGAAATGATTGGGAAGATTAATCACACAAAAGAAAAAGTTTTTGTTTTGTTTTATTAATTTTTAGAAGCAGATTGCAACCCCTATGAGCCAGATGATGCCAGTTTTGAGAGCAGGGCACACGCGTACTCATTCACACACATACTTACACACGTGATAAAAGATGGGAGGAAACATCAGAAAATGTAATGGTTATTACCGGATGTTGGGATGAGGGGCCGCTTTTATCTCCAACGATGTAGTTCCTTTCATTCCCCGTTTGCAACGAGCGAGCATCACTCACGTGACGCAGAGCGCCGTAAAATGCGAGAGGCCCCCTCTCTCCTTCGTGCTGGTGAATGCCGGGGGCCAGCGTGAGGAGCTCCGCCCGTGGCAGAGGTCATGAGGAAGGAGGCTTGGCATACGCAAAGGCGTGATCAAGTCTCAGGAAACCCCCTGTTCCCGAGCATCTACCCCCAAAACCAAGAGTCTGTTTTATGCTCTCACCTACACCTCTGACTTTACGGGGGGCTCTCCCCCATAACCATTTCTCTCAGAGAAGGAGTTAACTTGCAGCTCCAGTTGATAAAATTCCTGGGCGTGACAAGAGTGTTTCAGCTTACGGACTCCTCTGAAGGTTATCTAGCCTGCCTGTATAGGTTCGTCCGGCCACATGTGATTATTTACAGCCTCCCAACAGCGAGAGGCACGAGATGTTTTAGACTTACTAAAGGCAGATTCTTTTGGGAAGTTAGAATTTATTAGTATAGTGGATTGATTAGGAATTGTATTGGTGAAGGGTTTTTCATTTGTTGTGCCAATAATTGCTTCTAATTCCCTGCCCTTATAATGAATATAACTAGCATATAAGAGAAATAAGTATTAACCTTTAAGATTAATCATGTTAACCTTGGGTTAGATAAAGTCCTTTCTTGATTGTAACTCATTACATCCTTACCCTATAGGAATGTACCTTTATCTGGAGGGTGGTGCCTGGTTTAAGAAAAAACACCCTTGGAAAAAATGAGTTTTTGGGTTATCAGAAAGAAGGTCATGAAGTGTTATCAGGCCTCATGGCCAGAAGATGATGTGAAACCCCTAAGACCTTTTTTTATGTAAAGCACCCGATTTTGATAAAGGTCAGGACTGCTGACCCCCGCGTGACTTTGTATTCATCCCTATGTGTAACAAAAGGTATATAAGCAAATCTGAAAATAAAGAAAACGGATCAGTTTCCGGAAAGACTGATTCCCCCATGTCGTTCTTTCTCGTCCTCCGTATTTCTGGCTGAATTCCCATCTGGAGCACGGGTGCCCGCCATGTCTGCTTACTTGCCCCAGCTTTCAAGTCCACGCGAAAGGTGCCCAAGGAGGGGCACCTTTCGATGTTCAAGTGGCGCCCGTGGCCCAACGTAGATGGTGCAAATTCCTTGTCTTGGAATTTTATTGGTATCCCGTGTAAACCAAGTTATTCAGCCTCTTTCTCTCCTCTAATACCTCTCACTATTTTCTGGCTGAATTCCCATCTGGCACGTGGGTCCTCACCAAGCCTACTAACTCTGCCCGGGCTTCTAAGATCGGACCGGGGAGGCCTCAGTGCCTCCTCTCCTTCGGGAGAACGGAAAGACGCCTGCGGCCTACGTAGGTGGGGATTGGCATCCCATGTAAGCCAAGTTATTCAGCTCCTTTTTTCTGCTAATTTCCTAATCTCTCTCTATCTGTAATTGAATAAGTTCTTTCCTAGTACGCCGACTCCGTCTCCACCTTCGAATCACCCTGGATCCACCGGGGCTGGACCCCGGCAGGTGAAAATGAGAAGGTCGCGCGCTGCTTGAGCCTCCCACTGGCTGCATCACTCTGATGACATCATAACGCAGTCACATCCATCTGTTCTGCAAAGAAATAGCCCGATATCAACACAAAGCTTGATTGGTTTTTAACCGCTCATAATATCTGGGGACTCTGATGCTGGGAAAGCATGAAGGCAAAAGGAGAAGGGGGCGACAGAGGATGAGACGGTTGGATGACATCACCGACCCAATGGACACGAGTGTGAGCAAACTCCGGGAGATGGTGGTGGACAGGAAGGCCAGGTGGGCTGCAGTCTACAGGGTCACAAAGAGCTGGACATGACTGAGGGATGAACAGCGACAACAACGTGTCTGGGGAAGGAGGGGTTCTCCATCTTGTAGCCACAGGGTCAGACGTCTGGAAGAACCTCAGGAAGAGGTCTTTTGTTTCCTCCTTGGAGCTGCCCCAGGGAGCCTCGGGGTCCAGCGCGGGCGAGCACTGACTTTCCCTGGCCACTGCGTCCACACAGAGCCGCTGTCCTGGACCGTCTGCTCTGCCTGCCCCTAAGACTGTGCGTCCAGATGCCAGAATGGGCGGATGTGGGGGAGTAAACAGAAACAGACTGGCCAGGTCTCCTTAAGAGTCAGCTCGACTTACTAGGAAGCCAAACTATGACATCACTGCTGTCCCTCTGCCTCAGCGCTCAAACTGGGGGGCACGCTGAGCCCAGCGACTTCTGGAGGAAAAGAGATAAACAGATCACCTTTCAGGTTCCCAATTTTACTTAGAAAGTTGGGGGAGACACACTACTTTCCTATCACGGAAATCAGATACTTCAGTAGAAGATAAAAAGGCATTTGACTCGTAGAGGTAACAGGAAGCCCTCACGGACACCTCAGGCCTGCGCTTCCCAGTTTGGGATCTGTCCTCCAGCCAGCCAGATTCCTCCGGCTGCTGAGAAATCGATGGGAGAGAACGCAAGAAGTACTGTAGATTATGCCATCTGGGAGAAATCGGAATACTTGCATGTGAGAGGCATTAATCCAAAGCCGCCTTCTAATGAGTCCTTCTGTAGTTTTTGTTTAGTCGCTCAGTCATGTCTGACTCTTTGCAACCCCATGGATTGTGGCCCACCAGGCTCCTCTGTCTGTGGGATTCTCCAGGCAAGAATGCTGGAGTGGATGGCCATGGCCTTCTCCGCTCTTCCTGCCTGGAAGCACTCCGCAGCTGTGTGACTTCCGGAGGGTCATTTAACCTCTCTGTGCCTCAGCTTTCTCACCTGTAAAGTGCAGTTATTTCAGGAGTTCTCTGCATTATCGCTGCGATGTTGGTGATCCACACAAATGGCTGACGTCCTCAGCGCATCTCTGATGCCAGCTCCGTCCCCACTGCTCTGCAGAGATGTTCCCTACGTGATGCGTCTCCAGACGGGATGGAGGCAGGTGCCTTCTTGGCAGTAATCAAGCGTGGTCACTTTATCTTTTCTAGACTGTACTTCAAGGCCCCATTGGTATGAAAATTGGCTGTGCCCTAGATCAAGTGGTAAATTATTCAGACATCAACTAAAATTGAGAGATGGCCAAGATAATGAAAAAACCAAATGAGATTTGTCTCATCAACGTGACTCATATCATTTTGAAGAACTAGGAATTTATGTCCTGGTGGTCATTTTTTCCCTTGAATCTAAGGCTGACATTTCACAAACTAATGAATCAGTTTGTTGGAACATGAGAGTATAAGTAACAGATATGATGCTGAATCGTGGTGTCGGTGCTGAAATGCCGTTAACAAATGATGAAGGGAATGCCAGGCTGTATGTTAACTGTGTGTTTCTAAATGAAGCTTGATTATTACCTTACCTTCCTGTCACTGGAAGCTTCTAGATGCCAGTACCCATTCTAAAGCAGTATTCTCCATTGGAAATACAGTGAGAATCACAGATGGAAACTAAAAATTTCTGATACTCATATTTCAAAAAGTGTCAGTTCAGTTCAGCCGCTCAGTTATGTCCACTGAGTCTTTGTGACTCCATGGACTGAAGCTCACCAGGCTTCTCTGTCCATCACCAACTCCTGGAGCTTACTCAAACTCATGTCCATAGAGTCGGTGATGCCTTCCAACCACCTCATCCTCTGTTGTCTCCTTCGCTTCCTGCCTTCAATCTTTCCCAGCATCAGGGTCATTTCCAATGAGTCAGTCCTTTGCATCAGGTGGCCAAAATATTGGCATTTCAGCATCAGTCCTTCCAAAGAATCTTCAGGACTGTTTTCCTTTAGGATTGACTGGTTGGACCTCCCTGCAGTCCAAGGGACTCTCGAGTCTTCTCCAACACCCCAGTTCAAAAGCAGCAATTCTTTAGCACTCATTTGTGTTTAAAAACTACAACAAGATGTAAAATTCAGTCAGTTCAGTTCAGTCGCTCAGTTGTATCCAACTCTTTGTGACCCAATGGACTGTAGCATGCCAGGACTCTCTGTTCATCACCAACTCCCACAGCTTGCTCACACTCATGTCCATAGAGTCAGTGATGCCATCCAACCATCTCATCCTCTGTTGTCCCCTTCTCCTCCTTCAATCTTTCCCAGCATCAGGGGCTTTTCAAATGAGTCAGTTCTTCGCATCAGGTGGCCAAATATTGGAGCTTCAGCTTCAACATTAGTCCTTCCAATGAATATTCAGGGTTGATTTCCTTCAGGATTGACTACTTGGATTTCCTTGCAGTCCAAGGGACTCTCAAGAGTCTTCTCCAATACCACAGTTTGAAAGCACCAGTTCTTCCCATGAACAGTATGAAAAGGCAAAATGATAGGATACCAAAAGAGAAACTCCCCAGGTCATTAGGTGCCCAATATGCTACTGGAGATCAGTGGAGAAATNTAACTGTACAGCTTTCTTTATGGTCCACCTTTCACATCCATACATGACTTCTGGAAAAACCATAGCTTTGACTAGATGGACCTCTGTTGGCAAAATAATGTCTCTGCTTTTTATAAATGCTGTCTAGGTTTGTCATAGCTTTTTTTCCAAGGGGCAAGTGTCCTTTAATATTGTGGCTGCAGTCACCACCCTCAGTGATTTTGGAGCCCAAGAAAATGAAATCTGTTGCTTTTTTCACTTTTTCCCCATGTATTTGCCATGAAGTGTTGGGGCCAGATGCTATGACTTTAGTTTTATGAATGTTGAGTTTTAAGCCAACGTTTTCACTCTCTTCTTTCACCTTCATCAAGAGTCTCTTTAGTTCCTCTTTTCTTTCTGCCATAAGGGTGGTGTCATCTGCATATCTGAGGTTTTTGATACTTCTCCTGGCAATCTTGATTCCAGCTTGTGAGTCATCGAGCCCTGGGTTTCGCATGATGTGCTCTGCATGTAAGTTAGATAACCACGGTGACAGTATGCAACCCTGACCTACTCCTTTCCCAATTTTTAACCAATCTGTTGTTCCATGTCCAGTTCTAACTGTTGCTTCCTGACCTGCATACAGATTTCTCAAGAGGCAGGTCAGGGGGTCTGGTATCCCCATCTCTTTAGGAATTTTCCACAGTTTGTTGTGATCCACACAATCAAAGGCTTTGGCATAGTCAATAAAGCAGAAGTAGATGTTTTTTTAGAACTCTCTTGCTTTTTTGTTGACCCAACGAATCTTGGCAATTTGACCTCTGGTTCTTCTGCCTTTTCTAAATCCAGCTTGAACATCTGGAAGTTCATGGTTCACGTACTATTGAAGCCTGGCTTGGAGAATTTTGAGCATTACTTTACTACTGTGTGACATGAGTGCAATTGTGCTGTAGTTTGAGCATTCTTTGGCATTACCTTGCTTTGGGATTGGAATGAAAACTGACCTTTTCCAGTCCTGTGGCCACTGCTGAGTCTGCCAAATTTGCAGGCATACTGAGTGCAGCATTTTCATAGCATCATCTTTTAGGATCTGAAATAGGTCAACTGGAATTCCATCACCTCCACTATCTTGTTGTGATGCTTCCTAAGGCCCACTTGACTTCGTATTCCAAGATGTCTGGCTCTAGATGAGTGATCACACCATCTTGATTATCTTGGTCATGAAGATCTTTTTTGTACAGTTCTTCCATGTATTCTTGCCACCTCTTCTTAATATCTTCTGCTTCTCTTAGGTCCAGACCATTTCTGTCCTTTATTGAGCCCATCTTTGCATGAAATATTCCCTTGGTATCTCTAATTTTCTTGAAGAGATCACTCGTCTTTCCTGTCCTGTTGTTTTCCTCTACTTATTTGCACTGATCACTGAGGAAGGCTTTCTTTTCTCTTCTTGCTGCATTGAAATGGGTATCTCTTTCCTTTTCTCCTTTGACTTACACTTCTTTTCTTTCTACAGCTATTGGTAAGGCCTCCTCAAACAACTGTTTTGCCTTTTTGCATTTCTTTTTCTTAGGGATGGTCTTGATCCCTCCCTCCTGTACAGTGTCACAAACCTCCTTCCATAGTTCATCAGGCGCTCTGTCTATCAGATCCAGTCCCTTGAATCTACTGGTCACTTCTGCTGTGCAATCATAAGGGATTTGATTTAGGTCATACCTGAATGGTCTAGCGGTTTTCTCTACTTTCTTCAATTTAAGTCTGAATTTGGCAATAAGGAATTCTTGATCTGAGCCATAGTCAGCTCCTGGTCTTGTTTTTGCTGACTGTATAGAACTTCTCCATCTTTGGCTGCAAAGAATATAATCAATCTGATTTTGGTGTTGGCCATCTGGTAATGTCCATGTGTAGAGTCTTCTTTTGTGTTATTGGAAGAGGGTCTTTGCTATGACCAGTGTGTTCTCTTGGCAAAACTCTATTAGCCTTTGCCCTGCTTCATTCTGTACTCCAAGACCAAGTTTGCCTGTTACTCCAGGTGTTTCTTGACTTCATACTTTTGCATTCCAGTCCCCTATAATGAAAAAGACATCCTTTTTTGGTGTGAGTTTTAAAAGAGCTTGTAGGTCTTCATAGAACCATTCAACCTCAGCTTCTTCAGGTTACTGGTTCGGGCATAGACTTGGATTACTGTGATATTGAATGGTTTGCCTTGGAAATGAACAGAGATCAATCTGTCGTTTTTGAGAATGCATCCAAATACTGCATTTCGGACTCTTGTTGACCATGATGACTACTCCATCTCTTCTGAGGGATTCCTGCCCACAGCAGTAGATATAATAGTCATCTGAGTTAAATTCACCCATTCCAGTCCATTTTAGTTCACTGATTCCTAGAATGTCGACGTTCACTCTTGCCATCTCCTGTTTGACGGCTTCCAATTTGCCTTGAATCATGGACCTGACATTCCAGGTTCCTGTGCATTATTGCTCTTTACAGCATCAAACTTTACTTCCTTCACCCGTCACATCCACAGCTGGGTGTTGTTTTTGCTTTGGCTCCATCACTTCATTCTTTCTGGAGTTATTTCTCCAGTAGCATATGTAAAATGTTAAGTTAATTTTAGTAATTAACGTAAAATTAGCTTTAGTAATAGTTTGTCTATCCCAGTATATTTATAGCACTGTCATTTCAACATGTAATCGATAATCAGTATAAGAGTATTAATGAGATACTGCTGCTGCTAAGTCACTTCAGTCGTGTCTGACTCTGTGCGACCCCATAGACGGTAGCCCACCAGGCTCCCCCGTCCCTGGGATTCTCCAGGCAAGAACACTGGAGTGGGTTGCCATTTCCTTGTCCAATACATGAAAGTGAAACGTGAAAGTCAAGTCACTCAGTTGTGTCTGACTCTCGGGGACCCCATAGACGGCAGCCCACCAGGCTCCCCCGTCCCTGGGATTCTCCAGGCAAGAACACTGGAGTGAGTTGCCATTTCCTTGTCCAATGCATGAAAATGAAACGTGAAAGTCAAGTTGCTCAGTTGTGTCCGACTCTTAGTGACCCCATGGACAGCAGCCCACCAGGCTCCTCCATCCATGGGAGTTTCCAGGCAAGAGCACTGGAGTAGGCACCATCACCTTCTCCATTAATGGGATAGTCACATTAACTTGTTTCATATTGCTTTGAAATCCATTGTGTCTTTTACACTCAGCCCATCTCAAGTGCTCAGTTGCTGTGTAACTGGAGTCCTTGAGTGGGACAGGGCAGTGTGGGAAGGTTTATTTACTTATTTATTGTTTATTTGTGACAATCTTAAAGATCTCTTTGTAAGTATATTTTAGCATGACCACTCAATAAAGTGTCAAGATATTATTTCAAAGAAATTTAATCTGTGACCTTATAAAAATAGTTAAAGCACCCATTTTTCCTATAACTAAAATATTTAAAAGGTGTAAACATATGGTGTTTATACGCAAAAGTGGCCTATTTTAATACATTTCATTTTCCCCAGCTTAAGAATACTTCATATTTGTTAGGTGTAGAAAAATTGGAAACTACCAAAATATAGATGGAAGCAAAAACTTGCCCACAGCTGCAGTACACATATCCTTGCAGACACTGCTCACGTATCGAAGCTTTGCCACACTTGATACGCGACTGTAGCATAGTTTTGTGCTCTCCTGTGTCTCCTGTGACAGTATTCTAAGACAGATTTCTTCATCACAGTATAAACTAGCAACTGTCATCTTTAATGAATTTTAAAAAAATCTGACTGATGAGTCAGAGTTTCAAGTTTTCGCTGTCCATGAATACTCCGTAGGCAACTGAGCATCATTTCTTCATAATAATTTCTGAGACTTCTTACAGAAGTCTTAATCTAAGTCATCGAAGGTTTTCACTTGCTTTAAAGAATACAGGACTGCCTTGTAGAACTACAGACGTGCTGATCGGGAAGAGGATCTGTTTCTCTCTTTCCATCCTCCAGTGCGTTGATTTCACTTTTAAAATCCTGTTCTCACCTTCACTGTCTCAAACTTTCTGTGCAGCTCCTAATGGAGGACTGGCAGCAGGCACTCTCCATTCTTGTTCCCAGTGGATGCTCCCAAATCCTTCCCCTCTAACATTGACAGAGATTGTAGATTCTGTTAGCTGTCCATCAAAGAGCTTAGAAAAGCACCTTCCATTACCAGTTTGCTAGTGAGATGTTTTGTTATCAGAATTTAGAGATACCTGAGAAGTCTGATCAGCCCAGTGGCCCAGAACCACTTATGTCTCGAGCTGTATAATAAGAAATGCCCATTAGAATACACTTAGTTTTCTCAGATTACATACACTTGTGGTCTGAAAGCCAAGAAAAGAGCTAGACCTGACCTGTCTCCTGAGAAATCTGTGTGCAGGTCAAGAAGCAATAGTTGGAATCGGACATGGAACGATGGGCTTGTTCAAAATTGGGAAAGGAGTATGTCATGGCTACATATTGTCATCCTGCTTGTTTAACTTATATGCAGAGTACATCATGTGAAATGCTGGGCTGGATGAATCACAAGTTGGAATCAAGATTGCTGGGAAAAATATCCACAACCTAAGATATGCAGATGATACCACTCTAATTGCAGAAGCAAAGAGGAACTAAACAGCCTCTCAGTGAGGGTGAAAGAGGAGAGTGAAAAAGTTGGCTTAAAGCTCAACATTCAAAAAACTAAGGTCATGGCACCTTGTTCCATCACTTCATGTCAAATAGATGGGGAAAAAGTAGAAACAGTAATTGATTTTGTTTTGGAGGGCTCCAAGATCACTGTGGACAGTGACTGCAGCCATGAAATTAAAAGCTATGACAAGGAGGAAAGCTATGACAAACAAAGACAGCATATTAAAAAGCAGAGACATCACTTTGCCAACAAAGGTCCGTCTAGTCAAAGCTAAGGTTTTTCTGGTAGTCATGTATGGATGTGAGAGTTGGACCATTAGGAATGCTGAACATGGCAGAATTGATGCTTTCAAATAGCAGTGCTGGAGAAAACTCTTGAGAGTCCCTTGGACAACAAGGAGATCAAACCAGTCAATCCTAAAGGAAATCAACCCTGAATATTCATTGGAAGGACTGATGTTGCATCTGAAGCTCCAGTACTTTGGCCACCTAAGCAAAGAGCCACTCCTTGGGAAGGACTCGCTGATGCTGGAAACGACGGAGAGCAGGAGGAGAAGAGGTGCGGAGGCTGAGGTGTTGGTTGGCTTCACCGACTCGACGGACGCGAGCTCGAGCAAACTCCGAGAGATAGTGAGGACAGGGAAACTCGGCGTGCTGTCATCCCTGGGATGCAAAAGTCGGACATGGCTTAGTGACCGAGCCACAACAATGTCTTCAAAAACACTGCACCAGGAATCTCAAACTATTGTGTGTGTCTCTAAAACTCCCTGTAGTTCGTGGCTACAGTTTTTGCAATTATATTTGTTGAATGCATGTAAATGTGCTTTCAGTTAGAATTCTGAGAAACTTGAAAGCTTAAGGTCTGAATATCTAGTTATTAGGTGCAGTTTAGGTGATGTAGGTTGAGTAAAATCTTTGTAAGTGGCTTTGTAAAAGGATGGTTTTTTTTTGGGGGGGGGGGACATTTACCTTTCGGTAGTGAAGGTGGGAAGCAGAGGCAGACCAGGTGTTTTGTACAAACTTAGTGTGTGCTTTGGAGAAAGCAATGGCAACCCACTCCAGTACTCTTGCCTGGAAAATCTCATGGACGGAGGAGCCTGGTAGGCTGCAGTCCATGGGGTCGCAAAGAGTCAGACACAACTGAGCGACTTCACTTTCATTTTTCACTTTCATACGTTGGAGAAGGAAATGGCAACCCACTCCAGTATTCTTGCCTGGAGAATCCCGAGGATGGTGGAGCCTGGTGGGCTGCCGTCTCTGGGGTCGCACAGAGTCGGGCATGACTGAAGCGACTCAGCAGCAGTAGCAGCAGTGTATGCTTTAAGGAAAAGAATACAAAGTCACCAGTAGGAATTAGGGCTGGAGCCTTGGCAGAGTTTGTTGAACAAAGGCCCTGGAGCTCTAGCCTCATCAGCCCAGGCAGCCCTGCCCTTGGGAAGAAGAGAAATATGAGTGCTTCTCTGAGAATCAAGTCTTGAATTTTTCCTTGTGATAATAACCTGCTGGTCTTGAGTTTTACTTGTAGCTTCCTTATTCCTCTGGCATCAACAGAAACGCCTTTTATAGAAACAACATATTATTCACTCTTTTAAGGAAAAAAGTATTCATTTCAGGCCGCATTATCCTCAGTAGAGGGGATTTTTTTTTTAATTGGAAATGAACCTTGACTCTCTCCTGATCTAATTGGCCTATTTGCATTCATTCCCCACGATAGACAAACCTACTCGTAGATTTCCTGTGCTGTTTGGGCAACTTGGGGGAATGCATCAGAGACATTGCTGCAAGCCCTCACCCGTGATGGACACTCAGAAAGGTCCCTCGATTCAGGAAAAGGAAGACTGGACGCACCCTGGGAAGCAGAGGTGGGGTTCTACCATTTATCACAGAAGGAGGAAGGCAGATGACTGTGGGCAGAGTGTTGCCCTTGAGATCCTGAGAAACAGGCACATGGACGTTGATGGATGAGAGAGAAGGCATCCTCAGAGGACCATGCCACCTTGTAACTGCAGCGTTGTGCTGGACGCCGAAGGTCAGCACACGGATGTTGAGACAGGAGGGGAAGGGCAGGGGCCACAGTGTCCGCATGGATTCTGTGGATGATGAACTTCCCTTTTGGATGGGAGCCCTGGCCCCCGTGCCTCTGGCTGCAGAGCCTCCGGTGACAGGTCCCAGCACTGCTGTCCTGGGCTGGCCACGGGTGCCTCTGCAAAAGGCTACGCAGGTGGATGTGTGGCTGAGTTCACATGGAGAGAATGTGTGTGTGTGTGGGGGGGCACCTTCCTGCAGGCGTGGTGTCGCGCGTAGCTTAGTGTTTAAGCCTGCAAGCTGCCCTGCTCCGCCCGGGGACCAAGGGAGGCTGTCTCATCCGGGTATTCCCAGTGGGAACTCCTGATGGAAGGAGGAGCTGCCCCCTAAGCGAGTGGCTTCCCCAGGCGATGAACAGTGGAGGAGTGATCGGAAGTGGGTTCGGACGCGTTTGCTTTGGGGGTCATGGCTGCCTGAGACCCACAGCCTGGAACGCATCTGTGTTTGATGCCTTCAGACCATGTAAGGCCAGCTTCCCTCACACAGTCGGGCGGGTCTGTTGAAGCCTGATCGTCCTTGGGGACACAGGATGACCTCCTTCCTCTCGGGTTCATCTTGACTTTCCATGTTTTGTTTGGAGTTTTCATGGATTCTAGGCTCACGCGGCTGTGGTCTTCTCTTTGCATCGGGCACAGTAAATGTGCAGCTATCTCACCAAGTGTCGCTTCTCCCAGGAACCCTTCACTTCACTCTTGGCCCTGATGCTACAGGTCTTCTCTAGCCTTTCCTGGGGCTGCTGTAGGCCACGAGCAGTCTGGGCGAGGTGACAGGCTCCCTGGAACTCCCTGGCAGGAATGACGGATACAGCAAGCATCCTTTGCTCCTGCCCCCTGCCTCCTTCCTTCCCCCACAACCCCATCTCCCTCTGCCCCATCACATGGCTGGTAGAAGGGTCTCATGGACCCTCGCTGGATGGGGCTTTCATAGGTCACATCCACACTGATCACGCCACTGCTCAGAACCCCAGCACTCCCAGGAGACAGGCTCTGGACCAGGGCTCCATCCATACCCCCAGTGAAGATGTACGGTGTTTGAGGACAGCAGCCTCCGAGATAGGAACTGTCATAGACATGTCCTCGTCATCTGTAGCTGCTGCTGAAATGTGCTGCGCGGAACCATGGTTCAGCAAATAGGGGGCCAACACCTGCACAGATGCCTTAAAATTGTAGGGAAGCTGATAGGATTTTATTTGAGCATGGACTGTGTACAGACACCTTATAAGGCCCTTGCCATGGACGGGCCTGAGCTCCCCAAACCCTCACAGCCTCTGTGACTCAGGAACAACATCTTCACTGCCCTGGGGGACCCTTGTTTCCCGGGGAGGCTGGGCTGGTTTTCAGGGAGGCAGTGTTGAACCAGACCACGTGGGCTGCTGGGCTACCTGGACCGGTCTGCGTGCGAGAGAAGAGCTGCTCCCTGCTGTTCCTGCATCAGCAAGGATGTCAACCCCCCAACCCCGACAGACACTTTGGTTCTGCAAACTCACATTTTTGTCTCACCAGGGTATCAGTTCTACAAGGACAGGCACCAGTGGCCCCTATTTGCTGTGTTCTGTGCGCACATTTCAGCAGCAGCTACAGATGACGAGGACATGTCTATGACAGTTCCTGTCTCAGAGGCTCCTGTCCTCAAACACCGTACGTCTTCACTGGGGATATGGATGGAGCCCTGGTCCAGAGCCTGTCTCCTGGGAGTGCTGGGGTTCTGAGCAGTGGTGTGATCAGTATGGACGTGACCTATGAAAGCCCTGTCCAACGAGGATCCATGAGACCCTCTGACCAGCCCTGTGATGGCCTCACACCATCCCCTGGGGACTCAGGACATCTTCCACTGCTGGCCAGGGCTGAAGGGAAAGGTGGGTTGGTGTCTCCATTACAAGGCAGTCAATCATCTTAATTTTATAATGGAGAGACACACGAGCAAGCAGGAAAATTCCTGAAAACTGTCAGCTTGTTGACGGTGTCACGGTCTAAGTGCATCTCTGTAGAGAGAGACGGGGCTGGGCATCATTCCTGGGCTTCACAGCTGCCGTGGGAGGTGATGAGACCCGTGAGTGGTGTCTGTAAGTCCTGTGCGCCGAGCATAATGAAGCAGCTGGATAGCAGCTGCTGGGTGATGGGCAGGTCGTGTCGGTAAACGTCTCACCAAAGCCCTCCCCATGCCTTTTGTTGCTGTGCAGACACACAGGCCGTGTCCTTTTCAAGGTCACCAAAACCTCGGGCTGCCTGGGAGGAACGGAATCCACATGCTGTGACTTTCACAGGGAAATGCCTTTGTTTCCAGGCAAAAGGTTGTGTTTTTGCCACTGCCACTGCATTACGGAATGCAGAAAATGACAGTCTTTTCAGGGACAGCTGCGTGCACCCTGGGATGCTCCACGGGGCAGGCGTGGCCCGCTCCCCCTCAGCTGACCCCTCTAGGAGTAAACTCCGAGGCTGGAGAATCTGCTTGGACCCACTGAGATCACGCAGCTGCTTCTGGAATGAGTCCGTCTGGAGACGAACGCTGCCGGGGAGCCACAGGGTTGCTGCGCATTGTCCTGCCTGCTGTATCCACCGCACCTGGACATGTCCTGAGAA
>SJXQ01008770.1:96703-109542 GCA_006408695.1 Aepyceros melampus
ACACCGTCCCGCCCTCCAGGAGGTTGTTAATGTATGAGGTCTCGAGTGTTTCCATGGAAAGTGAGGCTGGTGGGGGTTGTTTCTCTGCTGAGCCTGCCCTGGGGTCCAGCTCGGCCGGGGGCGTGGACTCGTCACAGTCCCTCCCCACGCCGCTCCCCCCACCCCCTGCAGTCAGACACCCCACGCGTTCCCCTGAGGGGGCTGGGAGTCGGAGGGGGAGGCTGGGCTGTTGGCCCCTTAGGTGTTACTGTCCCCCTCGGTCCATTGTTTGCTAATGAAGACGGTTGTTGCCCCTTCTCTTTTCTTCACTGACTGTTCATTACATCAGGATGTTTAGATCACCCAGTATTAGCAGCAATTTGTTCTTAGGGGCCGTGTAATTAATCTCTGACTTAACAGTGAATATTCAAACTTGCACACCAAGTTACATGAAATCGCAAAAAGAGCAGTGAACTAGGAAGACATCCTACCCTAAGCACAAAGGCAGTGAGCTTGCCCCCTCTTGGCATGAGCTAACTCACGTGTGCTCGCCTGTACCATCTGTGGTGTGCGGGGGGCTGGTCACCCTCACCCTCGTCCCGGGCTGTGATGTGGCTCCAGGGGTGGCTCTGCTCAGGCGCGTGGGCTTGTGCCCGGGGAAGGCAGGTCCTGGGTCACCAACCAGCTGGGCCCAGGGCACCGTGGGAGCCTGTGGCTGCAGTGTCCCCGACAGAGACACGTGTCAAAGCCATACCCGCTCCTCTCCGTGTGGGAAGGGAAGGGGCCGGACTACTCCTGCCTGGGGCTCAGTGCCAGCGTCAGCACGGGGAGCGCCTTTCATCCCCCGGTCGGGGACGAGGAGCTGGAGGGGTCCTCAGTCACCCTGGGGCGGGGGGGTCTCTGACACCACCGTGGCGTCTTCAGGGTCTGTGCCCACGGCCTGCCCCTGTGTATCAGGGGCCAGCGGGGCGTCCCAGTGCTGGGACGCGAGTGGAAACGTGCACGGATGTGCAGACGAAGGTGGAATGAGACGAGTCAGGTGGGAGAGCCTCCTTGGGAAAGGCTGGCTCCTGAAGTTTTAAGCGAGACAAGCAGACGGCAATCCTCCTGTTGCAGAGCAGGTCTGCACCAGACATGCCTGCAAAGACTGGGTTCTATGGAAGATGGAGAGGACTTTATGGGAAAGTCATCTTCCGAGTGTCTGAAATGAGGGGAGGCAGAGACACAAACAGCTGAGACGGGCTTAGCAGAAGTGAACACGTATACTTGGGAGCCAGGCTTGTGTTAATTAAGTCGGATGGACCCCTAACCCAGCCGAGACCCTCTGCCCCAGGGAAAAATGTTCTTTTACACTTTGGGTTCATGTAGCCAAATAACAAAACTGAAATCGAAACCTGTGCAGCACCAGGCTTCCCAGATGGTGTTAGTGGTAAAGACCTGCCTGCCAGTACAGGAGACATGAGAGGCACGTGTTCCATCCCTGGGCTGGGAAGCTCCCCGGAGAAGGACACAGCAATCCACTCCCGTACTCTTGCCTGGGAAACGCCATGGTCAGAGGAGCCTGGCAGGCCACAGTAAATGAGGCTGCAAAGCGTCGGGCATGACTGAAGTGTCTCAGCACACGCAAGCGCATAGCATTAGTTTTACTCGGTGGCCACAGGATGGAGAAGCAGAGACTTGGCTCACAGATGGACTTCTCGTCCACATGGTGAGGGGGTTGATTTTAAGAGTAAAGATGGGGGGAGCGTGAGGCTCACGAGGTCCCCTGGGGAAGGCGGGGGCTCCAAGGGAGGGGGCCCTTCCCTGCTCATCTGTGTTTGGTTCTGCGATTTCTGCTCAAGGCCACTGGCGCCTGACCTTGAGCTGTTAATGTAGTAACGTCTGCAGAGAATGAGCTCAGGTTCATTCCCATCTGGGTTCCGTCTGGTGTTTGCTTTTCTCTCTGGAAGAGAAGCTTCCTCTCTTGGCCTCCAGACCTGAACTTAGAGGTTCTCCTCAATTGCCATTGACTTCCCTGGAGGCTCAGACAGTAAAGCGTCTTGCTTACAGTGCAGGAGACCTGGGTTCCATCCGTGGGTTGGGAGGATCCTCTGGAGAAGGGAATGGCAACCCACTCCAGTATTCTTGCCCAGAAAATCCCTTGGACAGAGGAGCCTGGTAGGCTACAGTCCTTGGGGTCACAGAGTCAGACACGACCGAGCGACTTCACTTCCGCTTTCTTTAGTTCCTATAGGGGGCGGGGGCAAGGTTCTGATGGAGAATCCAGAACAACGCTGGTGTGCCCGCCACGAGCAGACATCACCCTGCTCCCTGGGTCCAGAGGCTGGGCTCTGCACCGAGAGTCCTTTTAGGAACGGAATGACCCTTTGGAATATGGAGATGCACGGCCTTCCAGACATGCTGGTTCCCAGTCCTACCTTTCCAGGGCCTCTGGGCCTAGGACCCCGAGGCTGGTGCATGGCAGCCCAGCAGGGCAGTGAGGGGACAAGACTCCGAGGACGGTCACTCCTGTACGACACGCCAAGACAACACGATGTTGCTCTTGACACCAGACGGTAGGAAATGGGGGATTTGAACGGAGAGTTTTCCTTCTCCTGGGGCGTTCCTCACACCAGACTGTCATTTGGGTTCTGGGAGCCCTCTGACCGCTGACTGTTGCTTGGGGGCAAATCCTGACATTATTTTTGTCTTTCCAGGAAAGATGGAGCAGAGAGCTTTCTGAGAGCCTCCCCACCTTTTGCGTCCTCCCATCGTGGTTGGGCTGGACCTGAGCACTGCGTCTCTGGGACCCTGGGGAGGCAGACACACATGTCAGCGGTTGCGTCTAAAGTGGGCATGGAAGGGGGTGCTTGGGTCAAGGGCAGGGTCAGAGCCCCCCACCACGGCAGGAGGCAGTGTGCAGGAGACTCTGTTCCTTGTGGGTCTGCATGTGACCGGGGGCTGCAGGGAGCCGGGAGGAGCTGCCTCGGGAAGAGGTGGTGCTCACTCTGCAGTGGTGGGTGGCCGGCAGGCCTAGCAAGGGGAGCGGAGTCCCCTCTGCCCTCAGGTTACTAGGACGCCTGGGCCACGGTCTGGAGGAGAGCAGGGTGATGTCAGTGGCTGGACTGCAGGGCCACCCACTCGCCACCCCCGTGGAGTTCTGGCAAACAGACTCTGTCATCACAGGGGTGCTGCCCGGGTGCTGGGGGACAGGGAAGACAAACGTGGTGGGCGTCCTGGACAGCTCACACACAGCCAGAGCTGGTCCAGAGACAAACACTTTGGGGGCAGCGTGAGAGCGTCCTGGGAGCTTGGTGATCAACCAGCCCAGCTCCTGAGTTTGCTTCCTCAGCACGTGGAAAACTTGACCAAAACCAGGAACTGGACATCTCCTCAGAAAACCGCCAGAACGACAAACAGCAAGAAAGGCAGACAGAAGCAAACACGCGGGCGGGAGCTGGCGCTGGCTGGTCCTGCAGGCACCAAGACCCATCGCTGCTCTGCTGGAAGCAGCCGGGTCAATGCAGATGGATTTCCTTATTCCCCGCAGCTAGAGGTCAGGGCGCAGGGACACACGCCCTCAGCGGACAGGGCAGGAAGGAGCCTGAGTTCTGACTCTGTCCCCTTGTCCTTCCCTCTGCTCGCGTGTCAAAGCCACAAGTGTCACCCCGACCCACCTTCCATGTGTGAACACAGGCGAAGCCCCGCACGTGGACAGATGCGTGAAGTCTCCTCTTGACCATGGACTTGTGTTTGCAGAAATGATTACCAGTTGGCAGATACCTCGCCGGGAGGATCCCACAGCAGCTGAATCATATGCTAAACAAAGAAAGAAACTGACGACTGTCTGTTCTTTGGGGACATGGCCGATCAGGCGAGCGTCCTCTTCATCAGAAGACTGCCTCGTCCTGCTGTTTCTGTTGCACCCTCTGCAGCCCGAGATGAAGGTCATCCTCTCCAGTGTCTTCAGCATCTGATGCTCCAGGCGAGGCCTTCACCCTGCTCTTCTGGACGGATACGGGAGTGAGATCTCTAGCGGCCTACGTACCCTGCAGCCCGCTGGTGGTCAAAGTTCCGAAGACCCTCCAGTGCCAGGGCAGGCCCTCCACAGCAGGGACATGGCGGGGGTCTTCTCCAGCACGGCCACTCCCCTGCCCCCCACTGAACGTGGCCACTGACGGAGACCTCGGGGCTGAGAGTCCAGGGCAGGTCTAAGAGAAGAGAAAACTCAGGAGACCGGAACAGACTGGGCCACCCAGCCCGCGTGGACACCCCAGAGCACATGGCGCCTGACGGGCAGCTCAGCCTTGATGGTTCCAGAGCCCCTGACTGTCCCGCCACCCCAGGGCCACTGGCCTTTCTCTTCCTTTTTTTTTCTGTTGAATCCCAGGAAGAGCAGACTCTAGCTGCCGGCTGGGCTCTGGGTTTGGAGGGCGGTGAGGGGAGAGGCCAGTGGTCCACACAGAGCCCAGGCTCCGTGTCCTGTAGGACTCCCTCGGTGTGTCAGTGACCCGAGGCCCCCGGCGGACCGCAGGGTGGGCTCTGGCGGCTCAAAGGAGACCCCCGTCCTGACGCTGCAGCCCGCCCAGGGGGAGGGAAGGGTGTGTTAAGCCAGAGGGGCCCCAGCGCCCACCCTGCCCGGGCCAGACACGCCTGGCCTGGGGGTCAGTGCGGACTTTGTCCGGGGACCCGTGAGTCCTCCAAATCTCGGTGAGTCCCACGCTCTGGCTGCAAACAAGGACCGTGGAGGTTCTCCTGCGTGTGGCTCCCCTGGGGTCACTCAGAGTAGAGTGCAAGCAGTGCTCCTTTGCACATTTGGCTGTCGGAGGGGGAGCTAGGGGGTGGCGGCCGTGACGGAAGCGGCAGAATGAGCCCTTGAGCCCGGTGAACCCGCGGCTGCGGGCCGCCTCCAAGGGAAGCACACGGTTAATTACTGTTTTGCTTAAAACATTGATTTTTATAAGTAATCCTTATGGGAGAGCATTTCTGGCTTATCTCTTAGCTGGCTTAGCAGTTCTTTTCCTTATTTTTTTGGCTGGACCTCTTATCTCAGTTTATTTACTCAACTAAGGGATTCTCTGCAGTCCTTTGGGGAACGCAAGTTATGATAATGACTTATCAGTTGACGCAATTTATTGAGTGCCTGCTCATCTTCCAAGGCTCAGCTCAGAGGCCTCTCCCGGGGAACAGCTGGCTTCCCAGGGCCCGTCCTCCCCGTGCACCTCCTGGCTGGGGTCCACGGGCAGCGTGTCCCTGCGGGGGATTATCTTTTGCATCAATGCCTCCTGTGGCCTCATCTTTCCTGCCCCAGGCTGCGTGCAGTCTGACAGGTGGAGACGCTCCATAAACACCTGGCCTCGGGGGGATGGAGAGGGGAGGGACGCTGCCAGTGGCTCCCGCCCGCGCTGGACTCCAGATGGGTGTCGAGGGGGCTCCTGAGCCGCTCCCTTCCCAGCGCGCGCTGCCTCTTCCAGCTGCCCGCCCGGGTTGCGCTCACCTGTGCTCCGTGTCTTGGAGGTCGGGAGCCAGCTCCTCCTCCCACACCAGTACCTGGCCCCTAGCATCGACACCCGATGCACTTGAGCAAGGCCGGAGCTGATGGGAGCCTGGCGGGACAAGATCCCTTCTTTCCGTCTCATCTCGTCCACCAATTATGACAGTAATTTTGGCAATATTGGTAATTAACTTTCTATTTCCACTGATATGCAGTCGATTTTGTGCTCCAGCTAGTGAGTAGTGCATTTTTTATATGAACCCAAATGGATGCAAAGCAGGTTAAAAGCTATATTTCTGAGGTTGTTGTTTTTTTTTAAGAGGCAGATCAGGTTTACTTTTTTTTTTTTGTCCTTTGGTTGAATCATCATTTTTGACAGCAAAATCACGTGAAGATAAAGCTGTTCCCACAGACCCACCTGTAAAATGTTCTTGCCTTGGCAGCTGTTTAAGTCGCTGTTAGTTACCTTCTCATCCTTTGCTTCAAGACCATCTTCATTTTGAACCAAAGACCCAGCTATTCAACACATTCGAGAGTAGCCTACCACCAAGGTCAGGGACCGTGGCTTCGAGAGTCGCAGCTCTTTGAAGCCCTGTGTCACAGCGGCAGACCTGACTCTGAGCAGGGCCAAGGAGTTAAATTCCAGTGACAGCACCGGTGGTGGAATGATAGACAGGAGTCCCGGAGGAGGGAAGCTGAATTTACAAAGACATTTTTGTGTGAAGCCTCATCGTGTGTGGGCTTTCTCAGAATTACCTTATTAGACTGACCCTGCATACCCTAAAATGCTCACCCTGCTTTGACCCTGAACGTCCTCCCTGGATCAGGCGCTACATGCAGAAAGTAACTTTTGTTTACACAGCTGTATGAGTCATGCTCATTCGTCCTGTGTGCTCAGTCGCTCAGCCGTGTCTGACTCTGTGTGACCCTTCGGACCGTAGCCCACTAGGCTCCTCTGTCCATAGGTTTTTTTTTAATTTTTCAGGCAAGAATACTGTAGTCAGTTGCCATTTCCTTCTCCATGGGATCTCCTTGACCCAGGGATCAAACTTGCGTCTCCTGTGTCTGCAGCATGCCGGTGGAATCTTTACCCACAGAGCTGTTGACCAGGCAGCCCCTGCTGTAATGGTGGCTGGTTAAGTGAATAGGCAAGTGTGTGCGGTGGGTCCGATGCTGGGAATACTAGGCTCTGGTTAATACTGGGCTTGGGAGGGCCATTTAATGACGGGGGATGGGTTAATACTGGCCTTGGGAGGGCCATTTAATGACGGGGGATGGGTTAATACTGGCCTTGGGAGGGCCATTTAATGACGGGGGATGGGTTAATACTGGCCTTGGGAGGGCCATTTAATGACGGGGGATGGGTTAATACTGGCCTTGGGAGGGCCATTTAATGACGGGGGATGGGTTAATACTGGCCTTGGGAGGGCCATTTAATGCTGGGGGATGGGTTTATTCTAACGCCTCTTGGAAGAGCCATGCGTGCATTGTACTGGCCGTCCACACCTTGCTTCTGGAAACTTCTGGTTGGCTGCACGGCAGAAGGTCCCCAGTGTTCAGCTGGGGGTGCTATGCAGATGTTTTTAGACACCTGTTTTCTCCATTTTATACCTTTTTATCATGTGTTTTTATTAAGTAAGACAATATATGTTGAATAGTGGGTTTTCCCCTGATTTTAAATCTGTGCGGGACAATGAGACGCCATTGCGCCCCTGCTGGAATGTCCGAAACCCAGAGCACTGATGCCAACCCAGACAGGGGTGTGGGACAACATGAGCTCTTCTTCGTGGCTGGTGGGGAAATGGCGCAGCCGCTTTGCGAGACAGTCTGGCAGTTTCTTATAAAGCAAAAGGTAGTCTTACTGTGTGACCCAGCAGTCACATTCCTTGGTATTTATGCAAATGAGTTGAGAACTCACGTCCAAACAAAAACCCGCACACAGATGTTTGCAACAATTTTATTCGTGATTTTAAATACTTAAAAACAACCAGTCTAAGTTTGATACAGGATGCAGGATGCTTGGGACTGATGCACAGGGATAATCCAGAGAGAAGGTGTGGGGCAGGAGTGGGGAGGTGGGGGTCGGGATTGGGAGTCATATACACCCGTGGCTGATTTATGTCAATGTATAGCAAAACGAATACAGTATTGTAAAGCAAAACAAACTAAAAAAATAAAAATCAATTAAAAAAAAAACAACAACCCAGAAAGCACTCAGTAGGTGAATGGGTAAACTGTGGTACATCCATACCATGGAATATTACTCAGTAATAAAAAGAAATGAGCTATCTAGCCATGAAGGGACACAGGGGACTCTCAGTACAAACAGACACACTTGGGAGATGGAGCAGGTTTGGTTCCAGACCACTGCAACAAAAGACACACGGCAATAAAGCAACTTTTTGGCTTCCAAATGCATATAAACGTTATCTTTGCGTTGCCCTCCAGCCCATTAAGTGAGCAATAGCATTATGTGTAAAACAGCGTACATTCCTTAATTTAAAAATCCCTTATTGCTAATAACTGCTGCCCATCATCTGAGGCTCCAGCGGGTTGCAGTCTTTTTGCTGGAGGAACTTGTGTGATGCTGATGGCTGTTGACTGATCAGGTGGTGTCGCTAAAGCTTGGGGTGGCTGCAGCAATTTCTGAAAATAATGCAGCGGTGGCTTTGCCACGTACGTTTGTTTCTTCTCAAGAAGGATTTCTCTTTTGCCTGCAGGGTCATTTGATAGCATTTCACTCACGGTAGATCTTGTTTCAAGCCTGGAGTCCGTGCTCTCGGCCTCCTCACTGCTTCCTCAACTGTGTTTGTGTAAAATAGGCAACACATTTCGCTGTCATTTCAACAGTTTCTACAGCACCTTGACCAGGTGTAGAGTCCCTCTCAAAAGACCGCTTTCTTTGCTCATCCTTAAGAGGCTGCTCCTTGCTCATCCATTAAAATGTTGGGGTGAATGTGCAGCAGCTCACTCACACCCTCAGGCGCCACATCTCATTCCAGTTCTCCTGCTACTTCCACATCTGCAGTTACCTTCCCCACTGCCCTCAAAGTCACCCATGAAGCTTGCAACCAACTTCACCTGAACTCCTGTTAAGGTTGATGTTTTGATCTGTTCCGGGAATCTGAGATGCTCTTAATGACATTCTGAATGGTGCATCCTTTGCAGAAGGCTTTCAGTTGACTTTCCCAGATCCACCTGAGAAATCTTCATCTATGGCAGCTTTGACTTATGAGGGGCTTTCCAGGTGGATCCGTGGTAAAAAATTTACTCTCGATGCAGAAGACGGGTTCCATCTTGGAGTCAGCAAGATCCTCTGGAAGACGAAATGGCAACCCACTCGAGTAGCTTGCCTGGGAAATCCCGTGGATAGAGGAGCCTGGTGCCTACAGTCCATGGGGTTGCAAAGAGTCAGACACAACTGAGCGTGCAGCAGCAGCTTCATGAAATGTCAGTCTTAAATGATAAGACTTAGAAGTCAAGCGACTCCCGGGTCCATGGGCTGTAGGATGGATGCTGCGTTAGCAGACGTGAAAGCATCAGTGTCCTGTCTGTCTCCATCGGAGTTCCTGGGTGACCAGGTGCATTGTCAATGAGCAGTAATATTTTTAAAAAAATCCATTTTTTTTCCCTGAGAAGTAGGCCTCAGCAGCGGGCTTCCCATGTTTGGTAAGCCTGCTGTAAAGAGCTGTGCTTTTGCGATCCTGCTTGTAGAGCACAGGAGGGTGGATTCAGCATAATGCTTAAGGGCCCTGGGAGTTTTGGAATGGCGAAGGTATTGGCTTCAACTTAAATGTAGAGGCTAGCTGTGATAGCCCCTAATAAGAGAGCCAGCCTGCCCTCTGAAGCTCTGAAGCGTTGGCTTCTCCTCCCTAGCTAAGAAAGTCCTAGGTGCCATCTTCTTCCAATAGAAGGCTGTTTTGTCTACACTGAAAATACATTAGCTAGTATTGTCGTCTTCATGAGTTATCTTAGCTAGATCTTCTGAATAACTTGCTGCAGCTTCTACAGCAACACTTTTAATTGCCTTCAAGAACGTTTCCTTTGCTGTCACACCTTGACTAACGGTGCAAGAGGCCTTGCTTTCAGCCCGTCTCAGCTTCCCACACGTCTTCCGCATTGTGTTCAGTAATTTCTGGTTGCGGAGGTGAACAGGCGGAGCACACAGGGGTTTAGTTCTGCGTTTGACAAAACTTGCAGAATGAACAACACGAACGCTGGACGGTAATGGAAACTATAGACTTGGGCTCATAACGTGCCAGTGTTGGCTCATGAACATAGCACTCAGTCCTAGCGGGTGATGGAGGGAAGTATTGGGGCTTCTCTGTACTTGCTGCTCAAGTTGTCTGTAACTCTAAACCTGCTCTATAAAAAGTTAAATGCAAAAAGTCTGTGAATGCCATCATAGCGCATCTGGAAAATACGGAAAGACAGAAATGAAGAGAGATGCAGGAATCTGGCACCAAGCGTGCCCTTTGGTATTTAAAGTGTGAGACGTGCAGCTCTGTCCCTGAGACCCAGAACACGCTTGGCCTCTGTTCAGCCAAGTGAAGACTGGTTGACCCAGCGGCTGCATAGACATGGAGGTGACCGTGTAGGAGGCTTTGTTTACGGAACTTCGTGCTGTGAGCGGCAGCAAAGTGCCTTCTCTCTGAGGCAGGCTTGTCCTCTGCAGACCGTGACCCTGTTGCACACAGCTCTGTGACGGGCTGAGAGCTCATCACACTTATTTCAGGGATAATGGCCAGGTCGTGGGCTTCCAAGAAAGGGGGCACCACACCCTTGTTTCCTTGGTGCTCAAATGCTTTGTAATGAAATGGCATTGTCTGCAGTGGGCGCCGGGCATCCCGTGCTGACCTCCCTGTCCCCCTCTGCAGGTGGTTGTCACAGCAGCCTTAAACCCATCGGCAGTGGCCCCACCGTGGCCATCGCAGCTGCTGCCACAGCCGTGGTCTCCGTGGACTCTGCGGGGCTTGGGGGCCCGTCCCCCTCCAGGGTGCAGCCCTGCCACTTGCTGACTCTGGCGCCCATCAGAATGCCCTTGCGGACCACACCCTTCCCTGGTAAGTACCCAGCCCGGTCTCTCAGAGCCACGGGCTGGCAAGAGTCCACAGCATGGCAGCCCAGCCGGGGCCCTGCTGGCCTCAGTTCCATGGTTTCCGGGTTCTGGTGCTGGGAGCACTGGGGAGGGATTCCCGGGTGTGCTCATCCAGACCACACCCATGGACCTCAGTCCTACTGACCAAGGCTGTGTGGGTCAGTGGGTCAACCTGGGCGTTTCCTGCTGTGAAACACAGTGTCAAGTTTCCATTTGAAGAAACGAGGCATGCCTTTACTTACTCTTCACGGGGAATGATGTACATCAGAGAAATGTCTGATTGTCTGAGGCAGAACTTGGGAGACTGCCTAGGCAATGTGCTGGAAAAGAACTATGCATCCGAGTTAATGAAACGAAAAAGCACACAGCGCAGACTCCCTGGGGCTCTCACTGAGCCGCCCCCCCTAGGCTGGCCCAGGCCAGTTTTGAGCACAAGGTATGGGTCCCCCTATCATGGCAGGGCCTGTGCAGGGGCCCACCAAAGCCTGTGGCTGAGCACCAAGGGGCCACCAAGGCTCTGAGTCCTCCCGTGCAGTGGGCCTGCTGTTCGAAGTCCTCGGGGCCGAGGCGGGGCTGGCGGACACTGGTGTTGTGAGCTGAGGTGCAGGATGAGGGTCTCAGGAAGGAGAGGAATGAGGATGTGGGGGCTGGAGGGCCTGGTCCCGGACCGGTTGTCCTCAGCTTGCACACGCGTGCCTGCTCACTGTCACCAGCAGACGTGTGCCCCGGCCATCCTGGCGAGTGCATCTTTGGGTCCATCCATCCTTAAATGCCACAAAAGCAGGGTTGATTTGGAGGGAATTTAGTAAGTGCTGGAGTCTTGTGAGTTAGTACTATTTATTGGAGTTCTAGTTTTTCACATGATACAGTGAGACTTGGATAGAAATTCTATGGGATTATTAATTCTATACTAGAGTTAATCCTAGAATTGTATACTAGCACTGTATCACTGTTTGTTTAATCGCTAAGTCATGTCCAACTCTTTGCGACCTCGTGGACTGTAGCCTGCCGGGCTCCTCTGTCCGTGGGATTTCCCAGGCAAGAGTACTGGAGTGGGTTGCCGTTTCCTTCTCCAGGGTTATATCTCAATGACTGTGTTATCAGGGACAGAGACACCACTGGATTGTGACACACACACACACACGCGCGCGCGTCTTTGTGGGAGAACCAGAGGCGACCTGGTCGCATTACTTTCCAGACTGGGGAGTGTTGCTGGCTTTCTGGGCTTGTTGCTGGTGGAAGTGTTGTGGTCCTCTCAACCCTGGGCCTGGGCGTGTGTGTTTCTGTGTTAACTTGGTAAATTAGTTGGTCAATAGAAAGTTGTATTCTCGAGAACAGACTGTTATTTCTATTTCAGCATGTCAGTGAACAAGCATTTAGGGTGTGATGCGGGAAATAAATAAAACACACGGATAACCTCTTGTGTGGAACATAATTTACAGCTGTGTCAAGATTTTGGTTAAAATCCATCAGTCCAATGGCATTTATTAAGGATGACTTACTATTTTCTGAGCAAATTAATCTTAGAAAGAACCCCAGACCAAACCTGTGTACCCCAGGGGCGGCTTCACTCTCCCCGTCTCCTGTGGTTTATAAAGCGGCATGATCCTCAGGCGTCTTTCCACGCTGGTGTTTTATAAGGCTCTATGATCAAATTCCCCCATCGTGTGCGTTCGGTTAGACAAAGGCAGGATCTGTGGGTCTATCTTGTAGAAGACTGCCGAGGTGGCTCTCAGAGCGTGGCGGGGCCGCAGTCGCTGGGTGGCTGCTGAGACAGCCTCTGTGGTGTGGGCAGTGGTCCGTCTCTCCTGGAAGCCCTGACGGTTGCAGGGGTGGGCCCGGGGCTGCTCGCCTGGGCTGATGGGCCCAGCCTGGCGGGCACCCTCTGGGCTCTTTGGCCAGCCCAGGCATCAGTGATGCACGCGGTTCTGCCAGGGCTGCCCCTGGAAGCGGTTCTTGGGGAGGCTGGACCGCCTGCCCCGGCTGCCCCAGCTCACTCCTCTTGACGTCAGCAGAAAGCATTTGAGAGGGACTGCCCGTGCGCAAGGTGAAACCCCAGCGTTTCCCTGGGATGCTTTCTGAAAACCAAGACTTGAAAGAGACTGAGGGCAGATAGTGGGGCTGTCAGAGTGGGTTTTTAGCCACTGTCAGCAGCCATGGAATGAGATCCGGTGAGGCTGAAGAGTGGGCAGTCCTGACTCTCAGTGGAGGTCCGTGCTTTCTGCTAGGAGACCCTAACCCACCTGAGGCGAGTGGGGAGGAGGAGGGAGGGGGTTGGGAGGAAGGTGG
>SJXQ01008770.1:115103-132781 GCA_006408695.1 Aepyceros melampus
CATGGTTGTGGCTTTAATGGAGACCATCCTTAAGAGGCTTGGTTGCTGCATTAGGTCCTGTTGCCACAGTCACAGACAAGACAAGAGCCTTGTCTTGGGAAGTTTGCTGTAACAAGAGCAGCAGCCCCCTCCCGGACTGGGCCGTCTCTTCTGACCTGTGATGAGATCGCCTTGGAAACAGTATCCCGGCAAGTGGCGGAGGATGTGGGAGGGGGTGCAGTGACTGGATGTGCACTCACTGGAGACCGTGGGCCAGGAAGCCCCTGTGAGCATCTTCAGGCCCAAACAGACCCCTCTGCTGGGTCAGCAAGATGAAGGCCACGCAGAGACTGTGCCTGGTGGGAGGGTGGGCCTGTGCGTATCCGCTGGCCCGAGTCAGGGAGGGACCTGGCCTTCTGCCCCTGGTGCAGAAACTTCGGCAGCCCGTGGGGAGGTGGTTGAACAAGTGTCCTCAAGGCACCTGGTCCTCTGGCCACTCCAGCTGTGGAGAAGAGCTCAGGAAAGGCAAGTACACCTCAAAGGCCAGTGTCCACACAGCCCGAGATGCTGGTTCACGGGAACAAGAAGTGAGCCTAGAGGAAAACATATGCAAAACACTCTGACGTAAATCACGGCGGGATCCTCTGTGACTCACCTCTAAGAGTAGTGGAAATGAAAGCAAAAATAAACAAATGGGACCTAAAAAAAATGGGACCTAATTAAACTTAAAAGCTTTTGCACAATGAAGGAAACTATAGCAAGATGAAAAGACAGCATTCCGAATGGGGGAAAATAATAGCAAATGAAGCAACTGACAAAGAATTAATCTCAAAAATATACAAGCAGCTCATGCAGCTCAATTCCAGAAAAGTAAATGACCCAATCAAAAAATGGGCCAAAGAACTAAACAGACATTTCTCCAAAGAAGATGTGCAGATGGCTAACAAACACATGAAAAGATACTCATTATCACTTATTATCAGAGAAATGCAAATCAAAACCCCAATGAGGTACCATCTCATGCCAGTCAGAATGGCTGCTACCAAAAGTCTACAACAATAAACGCTGGAGAGGGTGTGGAGAAAAGGGAACCCTCTTACACTGTTGTGGGAATGCAAACTAGTACAGCCACTGTGGATCTGATAGACAGAGAGCCTGATGAACTATGGACGGAGGTTCCTGACATTGTACAGGAGGAAGGGATCAAGACCATCCCAAGAAAAAGAAATGCGAAAAGGCAAAATGGCTGTCTGGGGAGGCCTTACCAATAACTGTGAAAAGAAAACAAGTGAAAAGCAAAGGAGAAAAGGAAAGATATACCCATTTGAATGCAGAGTTCCAAAGAACAGCAAGGAGAGATAAGAAAGCCTTCCTCAGTGATCAATGCAAAGAAATAGAGGAAAACAACAGAATGGGAAAGACTAGAGATCTCTTCAAGAAAATTAAAGATACCAAGGGAACATTTCATGCAAAGACGGGCTCAATAAAGGACAGAAATGGTATGGACCTAACAGAAGCAGAAGATATTAAGTAGTGGTGGCAAGAATACACAGAACTGTACAAAAAAGATCTTCATGACCCAGATAATCACAATGGTGTGATCACTCCTACTCACCTAGAGCCAGACATCCTGGAATGTAAAGTCAACAGGACCTTACGAAGCATCACTATGAACAAAGCTAGTGGAGGTGATGGAATTCCAGTTGAGCTATTTCAAATCCTAAAAGATGATGCTGTGAAAGTGCTGCACTCAGTATGCCAGCAAATTAACTCAGCAGTGTGGCCACAGGACTGCAAAAGGTCAGTTTTCATTCCAATCTCAAAACAAGGCAATGCCAAAGAATGCTCAAACTACAGCACAATTGCGCTCATCTCATGTGCTGGTAAAGTAATGCTCAAAATTCTCCAAGCCAGACTTCAGTAATACACGAACCGTGAACTTCCAGATGTTCAAGCTGGTTTTAGAAAAGGCAGAGGAACCAGAGATCAAATTGCCAACATCTGCTGGATCATGGAAAAAGTAAAAGAGTTCCAGAAAAATATCTACTTCTGCTTTATTGACTATGCCAAATAGTCAATACTGACTTTGACTGTGTGGATCACAATAAAACTGTAGAAAATTCTGAAAGAGATGGGAATACCAGACCACCTGACCTGCCTCTTGAGAAACCTATATGCAGGTCAGGAAGCAACAGTTAGAACTGGACATGGAACAACAGACTGATCCCAAATAGGAAAAGGAGTACATCAAGGCTATATATTATCACCCTGTTCATTTAACTTAATGCAGAGTACATCACGAGAAACATTGGGCTGGATGAAGCATAAGCTGGAATCAAGATTGCTGGGAGAAATATCAATAACCTCAGATATGCAAATGGCACCACCCTTATGGCAGAAAGTGAAGAGGAACTAAAGAGCCTCTTGATAAAAGTGAAAGAAGAGAGTGAAAAAGTTGGCTTAAAGCTCAACATCCAGAAAACGAAGATCATGGCATCTGGTCCCATCACTTCATGAGAAATAGAAGGGGAAACAGTGGAAACTGTGGCTGACTTTATTTTTCTGGGCTCCAAAATCACTGCAGATGTTGATTGCAGCCATGGAATTAAAAAGTGCTCACTCCTTGGAAGGAAAGTTATGACCAACCTAGACAGCATATTGAAAAGCAGAGAGATTACTTTGCCAACAAAGGTCCGTCTAGTCAAGGCTATGGTTTTTCCAGTGGTCATATATGGATGTGAGAGTCAGACTATAAAGAAAGTGAAGTCGCTCAGTCGTGTCCAACTCTTAGTGACCCCATGGACCGCAGCCTACCAGGCTCCTCCGTCCATAGGATTTTCCAAGCAAGAGTACTGGAAGCTGAGTGCTGAAGAATTGATGCTTTTGAACTGTGGTGTTGGAGAAGACTCTTGAGAGTCCCTTGGACTGCAAGGAGATCCAACCAGTCCATCCTAAAGGAGATCTCCTTTAGGAGAGGATCTCCTGATCCTTTAGCCCTGAATATTCATTGGAACGACTGATGCTAAAGCTGAAACTCCAGTATTTTGGCCACTTGATAAGAAGAGCTGACTCACTTGAAAAGACTCTGATTCTGGGAAAGATTGAGGGCAGGAGGAGAAGGGGGTGACAGAGGATGAGAGATAGTTGAATGGCATCACCAACTCAACGGACATGGGTTTGGGTGAACTCCGGGAATTGGTGATTACAGGGAGGCCTGAGTAGGCAATGGCATCCCACTCCAGTATTCTTGCCTGGAAAATTCCATGGATGTAGGAGCCTCGTAGGTTGCAGTCCATGGGGTTGCGAGAGTCAGACACAACTGAGCGAATTCACTTTCACTTTTCACTTTCATGCATTGGAGAAGGAAATGGAAACCCACCCCAGTGTTCCTGCCTGGAGAATCCCAGGGATGGCGGAGCCTAGTGTGCTGCCGTCTATGAGGTCACACAGAGTCGGATACGACTGAAATGACTTAGCAGCAGCAGCAGTAGGGAGGCCTGGCATTCTGCAGTTCATGGGGTGGCAAAGAGTCAGACATGACTGAGCAATTGAACTGAATGTTGAGAAAAGAATATGATATGGAGTCAGGGTTTTCTAAAGCTGAATTAAATTTAATTAGATAAATAGATTTTATTAAAATAGGTTGATGCAAGATGGGATTTGTTTTCTCTCATAGAAGAACAAAGTTTTCCTGGAGTACTCCTTTTGTTATTATATTATGTGAGTTTCTCTGCTTTTCAGTAAAGTATATTTACTTTTGAAATATTTTTTTTTCTTTTTCCACCTTCGCTCAAGGAATTATTGTTTCACAGAGACTTATGATCCTATCTGGCTGGGTGTTTTAAAACTTTCTGAGATTTTTGATAGACTTCCCAAATATAAAATTCTAACTAAAAAAAAAATTATTTTATTATTATTTTTTAACCTCAAGTTAGCTTTGGGTTGCTTCAGAGGTCTCCTGGAGCACCTCAAAGAGAGATCCTAAACAAATAGGGTTCAAATTGCAAGGGAAACATTATCCAAACTAGCTGTTGCCTGTGTCAAATTGAATCATCAGACTCACCCCAATTTTATGGTAGTGCCAAAAAGCAGCAAAAGGTTCGAGTTCTTCTTTTTTCACTTTATTCATATCCAAAAAAAGTCACCTTCAGAAATGCTCCCACCTCTAGGCCTTCATGTCCTGACCCATATGGCATTTTCCATTCTGCCAAACTCCATTTCCTCCTTTTTGCATCTCCAGGAGTTCCTTTTTTACCTCCAGGACCTCCTTGACCTTAGGCCTTGGTAACCCATACCCTGTTACAAACTATCTATTATGCTGGTCATTTCAAGCAGCCAACCTCTTAGGCTTTATAGATGTTCAATCTTGAGGAATACATGGGAAAATAGAGAAAAAGTTTATAGGACATAAGCTTTATAGACAATATGTCCCCCTCAAGGAGAGCCTTGGAAGTTCATTGGCACTAGCTCAAATGCTCCCTATCAAGGATCCCTTGTATGAGGGACTGTGTTGGCCAGAGATATCTGGTTATGAATTTATGGGAAAGTAGATGATGATCAAGATCTCATTGGGTAAGAAGGGAATTCAGAAAACACTGGTTCCTTTTTGACAAAGTGAAAGTGAAGTCGCTCAGTTGTGTCCAACTCCTTGTGACCCATGGACTGTAGCCCACCAAGCTCCTCTGTCCATGGGATTCTCCAGGCAAGAATACTGGAGTGGGTTGCCATTTCTGACAAAAGACCCTAGTAAATGTCTCTGGTACACTGGGCTTCATTTCCAGGAGAGTTGTCAGTTCCAGGTTGCTCTATTTGGGAGGATCCTTTTCTATTCCGGAAGAAACACTTTTGGAATGTATCCTTAAAAACTGGAAATTAAAAAATAAAATAAAATAAAATAAAAAGGGAAAACTTAAATTCTACTATAACACTGCTAGGCCTTTATGTAAGTTGGGGGAATTGGAGAATTGCCTGAAAATAGGTCTTCAAATTACAAAACCATCTTGCAATTGGATCTTTTCTGTCATAAGATGGGAAAATGAATTGATGTTCCCTATGTTCATGTCTTCACGATTCTTAAAAAAATAAATAAATAAACAAACAAAAACAAAAAACCTGCTTTATGTGGCTCCGCTAGTCAACAGCCTGTGGCATTAGAAAACAATGATCTCATTTTAACCTTCCTTAATTTTCAGGGCAGAAACCAAGTCTCCACTGTTTCTCCAGAGCTACCTGCTTCTACAAAGCCACTTATTTCTCCAGATCCCTTTGACCAATCTCAAACCTCACCTCCCTACATCCCATTATCCCAGGAAAGAGAGAATACTCCCTCCAAAGTAACTCACAGTGGAACTCCTATCATCCAGGATCAGGAAAAATATACCCTCCTAGGGAAGTGGCAAATGATGAAGGGACAATCAGAGTTCACATGTCCTTTTTCTTTAAATAAATTAACCTCTTGCAAACAGAGACTGGACCAGTTTTCTGAAGATCCTAGTAAGTTTGTTTAAAAGTTTTAGGTCTTAACTCTGGCCTTTGTCTTACTTGGAAGGATGCCCAAATAGTCCTATGTACTCGCTGTATCCCTGAGGAAAAATAGGCAATTTGGACAGTAGCCCAGGGGCAAGCTGACCAGTTTGCCAGGAACCAACATCAACATTTTGTTATGGGTGGAGACAATGTCCCAAATCAGGAGACCCAGTGGAATTATAATTCCCAGGAGGGAACAGAAGCCAAGAAGCATATGATCCAATGTGTATTAGAAGGACAGATAAAGTGTATTTAAAAAGCCAGATGACTATGAAAGGGTTAAAGTAGAAAAAGGAAAATCCAAAGATGGCTTGTGGATGCTTTTCAAAAACTTACTAACATCTAACCTACCACTCTCAAGGATCATTCCCGGCTAAGAGAGCATTTTGTCAGTCATTCTTCCCCTGATATTACAGAGAAACTCCAAAAGTTACAGTTAGGCCCATAAACCTGACCTCAACACCTAGAGGTGACCTTTGGGGTATGTAATAATCGAGATCAAATTGAGGAGAAAAAGAGAAACCAATGTGAAAATAGTCAGGCCACAGCTCAAGCTAAACTGATGGCCATAGCTGTCAGTCAAGCCTTGCAACCTCAGAACTCAAAGTGGGAAACAAAGTTTACCTATCTACCTGAAAGTAAAACCAACAAAAGTGAAATTATTCAAATGCAAATCAGCAGGCTGCTGGGCCCAAAGTGCCAGAAAGAACATTCACTGTACCAGTCACCAAACACAGGTCATGGAAAGTGATACTGCACTAATCTCAAAGGGGAAGCAAGACTTCTGCTCTGGAGCTGACCTTGTTGGATGTCTGAAGCAGCCTAGGGATTCTGGCTGCTCCCCTCATGAGATGATTATCTCCATTCAGGAGCCCTGGATGGTCCTTGATGTGGCAGATAATAAAATAAATGTTTTGATCTATACAGGAGCCTTTACTCTGCCCTGATCTCTCACACTGGGTCACTTTCATCCAAAAACTCTGTGACTGCAGTTATGGAAAGTCTCACACTCATTACTTCACTGGATCTCTCATTTGCCAATTTGAACACCTTTTGATTTCACATGCCTTTTTGGTTGTACTTGAGTGTCCTACTACACCACCAGGAAGAGATCTTCTGGGCTCCCTTGGAGCCATGTTACAATTATGACATCATGTTCCTTTTCTGGATTCTGACTAGGACAAAGCAGCTGAAGAATAAGGGCCTATTCCCAGTCTTGTTATTCGCATAGTATACTCTGCAGATTTGGATGAAGAAATCCCTGTGAAGGCTATAAATTCCCAATCTGTAAAAATTAGCCTTAAACCAGAACTTGCTTATCTTAACAAAATCCAGTACCCTACAAAGGTCAAAGCAAAAAGGGTTGCAACCTCTCATAGATAAATTCCTAAAACATGGTCTCAGTGCCCTGTCAATCTCTATTCAATACCCCTATTCTGCCAGTTTTTAAGGCAAATGGGAACTATCAAATGGTACAAGATCATAGAGCAGTAAATAATGCAGTGGTCCTTACACAACCCCTGGTGGCCAATCCTTATATTAGTCCAGATTCCTGAAAATGGCAAATGACTTACTGTGCTTGACCTCAAGGATGCCTTCATTTGCGTCCCAATACATCCTTCATTCCAGCTATCTGTTTGCCTTCAAGTGGACTAACCCCTACTTGGGCCAAATGAAACAACATATACAGACAGTGTTGCCCTGGGGTTTTCAGGATGCACGTGTTTGCCCAGGCCCTAGAAAAAGAACTAAGGAAAAGAAGCAGTTATCCTATAATATGTAGATGATGTATTAATATGTAGTCCCACCACTGAAGGGCTTTCTAAGTGTCTCGATGCTAAAGAATTCACCTGCCAATGCAGAAAACGGGGTTGATCGCTGGATTGGGAAGATCCCCTAGAGGAGGAAATGGTAACTATGAGATGAGAGCAATTTGGCCGAGATGGTGTGTCCAGACTTTCTTGCCCCAGAGCCTCTCACTCTTGCCCCACGACTTGTAAATGTTTATGTAACAGCTGAGATCACTTACAGCATGGTGCATGTACGTCATGAGCTACTTACTTTGTCACGAGGTACTCACTTGCCCACGAGGTACTCGCTTGGTCATGAGGTACTCTCTTGGTCATGAGCTGTTTTGTGCTGAATGCCTATAGGAGTGTCACCACAAAAACCCTGGCTGCTTCTGCACTGGGGATACATTGGAGCAACAGCATGATTATGTTATATAAGGTTATGTTATGGCTATATTATGCCTATGTGTGGCTGTTGCTATGGCAGCTATGTCAGCCAAGAGAGAAGAAACCTGTCTCCATTTCCTATGGTTCTTTGAATCTCCTTCTATCCTCTTAACTCATGCTTTGCCTACCCTGTGTTTAGCATATAGTGAGGACAGTGTGAACAGTGAGACAATTGGCATCATGAACAGGATGAAGAGCAGTATAGCAACTCACTCCAGTATTCTTGCCTAGGCAATCCTAAGGACAGTGGAGTCTAGTGGGCTACAATTCATGGGATTGTCAAGAGTCAAATACCACTGAGTACCCACTTGGAGGCCTTGGAACAGAATATCTTTCATTTCCTTAGGGCCTGGGGTTACAGTACCTCCCAGAAAGAAACACAGATATCAAAGCAACAAGTTAAATATCAGAAATATCTTATAAATTTTGGAAACAGATCATTATCTCCTTATAGAAAACAAGCTATTTTAAGCCTAAGCACTCAAAGACAAAAAAGGAAAAATACAACTCTGTACTTTCTTATTCATGACAAGATTTTGCAGAATTTGGATTCCAGGATTCAGACTAATTGCTAAACTTATATATGAAGCTACTAAAGGCCCAGATATGGAACAATATTTGGACTGGGAAACAAGAAAGGGTTTTTTATAACACAAACAGACCTTCACCAGAGCTCCTGTTCTGGGTCTCCCCTATTAAAAAAAAAAAAAAGAAAGAAAGAAAAATTACCTTCTACATAGCTGAAAAACTTGGGACTGCCCTGGGGGGGTCCTTGTACAAAAGCTTGGATAAGTTCCTCAACCTATGGACTCTTTTTCCAAACTAGATTCCATGGTCTGAGTTTGATCTGGCTGCCTCCAGTCTGTAACTTCCAGTGCTTTATTAGTGGAACAAGCTAACAAGCATACTTTTGCAGAGCCACTGGAAGCCCAGAATCCTCATCAAGTACAAAAGATTCTAGAAACCAAAGGCCACCACTGGATAACTGGAGGCTCTCCTACTAAGTACCAGATTTGCTCCCAACTCCCAAGAAGTAACACTCAAAATTTGCCATGCCAACTTATACTAATGTCCATGGAGGGCCCAGAATTAACACATTCCTGCCTTGAAACACTTGACTAGATTTATTCCTGTATGCCTGATCTAACAGACTAGGCCATAGAAAACCCTAAAGAATAATGCTTTACTTATGGCAGTAATTTCATTAAAGATGGTTGTAGGAGAGCAAGGAATGGTATCCTGAATGCTCATAGGGTTATAGAAGCAAAATCTTTGCCACCTAACACTTCAGCTCAGAAGGCTGTGCTAATAGCCCTAACTCAAGCCTTAACCTTAGGGAAGAGAAAATTACAAATATATATACAGATACAAAATATGTTTTTCTTATTTTACATGCTCACATAGCTCTCTGGGAGATAGGAGGACTTTAAAAAGAAAAATAAATGCCCCTGAAAAAATATGGGACTGAGATTTTATGTTTCACAGAAGCAGCTCAAAAATCAAAATAAATAAGTTATTCACTGCTGTGGGCAACAAAAGGAAATTGATTCTTGATTATCTATGGACCATTGCCAATACTTCTTGTTGCATGTACATCAACATCTCTTCCTAGGTAAGAACCAACATTGAGAAAATTTGAAAGCAAGCCATTCGGCTTCAGCAGGTAATTAAATACAGTACTCATGATTCTATTTGGGCACGGAAACTAAAAACTGGTTCTCCAGCTTGTTCCCTTGGATCCCACGAGGTATAAAATAACTTTATGGTAAGAAGTTTTCACTTTCTTATAACATTTTTAGTCATACTAATTTATGATTTATTTTGTCTGCTGCTCCATTGTCTTCCCTCCCACCTGAGAGTGACTTTTGGTCCAAGAAGGAGACCTAGGGCCCACAGGTTCAGACCTTCTATTCTAAAAATAAAGAAACATGTTAAACTTTAATGCTAAGATTAGGAAAAATATACACTCAAATATAATGGCTTTTTGGCAAAGGTGACATCGTCCCCCTTGTCTGGTCAACAGTTAGGAAAACCCTGCCAAAGTTAGCCTGGTTCCTTTACTTTTAGGCCCTTTAATTGCTATTGCTCTCCTTCTTTCTACCACTTGTTTGCTTAGCTTTTTGATGAAATTTGTGTCTTTTAAGTGGTGTTAGTGGTAAAAAAAACAAAACAAACAAACAAAAAACCCATCTGCCAATGCAGGTTAGGGTTAGGGTTAGTGTTAGGGTAGAGACACAGGTTCAATATCTGGGTCAGGAAGCTCTCCTGGAGAAGGAAGCAGCAATCCACTCCAGTATTTTTGCCTGGAATATCCCATGAACAGAGGAGCTTGGCTTGGCTCCAGTCCATCGGCTATCAAACAGTTGGATATGACTGAAGCAGCTTAGCACATGTGCACACACACGTGTCTTCTAGGCTACAATATTTTGAAGTAAGTCTCATGATAGCTCAAGGAATTCAACACATTCCAGTGGAGGGTGGCCCACATCCCTACAGGTCCTTGGAACAGTCAGAGAGGGACTTCTATGCCACTAATGAAGGCTAAAGTATGCAGCCCCTGTCCAGCAGGAAGATGTTTAAGAAGAGATCCTTGGCCCATTATTCCTTGCAGAGTTTCATGGAGGGGGTTGTATGAATGAGACAGGCCTGGGATCTGGGACCCTTTGTTGCAGGTGATGCAATGCTTGTACCTCGACAATCTCCAACAACAAAATGCAAAGAAACTATATGGGACTAAAAATAACTGCATGCATGTGTAGTTGGGACAAATTCTAGACAAAAGATACAAACAAACCAAAAAACCTGATTGCCACTCTCGAAGAACCTGGAGCAAAAAAACAGATGTTGAGAGCAAAAGCAGGGTATTGTTCATGCCCTCTGCAATCAACATCACCAGCTCAGTTCAGTTCAGTCGCTCAGTCATGCCCAACTCTTTGCAACCCCATGAATCGCAGCACGCCAGGCCTCCCTGTCCATTACCAATTCCCAGAGTTCACTCAGATTCACACCCATCGAGTCAGTGATGCCATCCAGCCATCTCATCCTCTGTCGACCCCTTCTCCTCCTGTCCCCAATCCCGCCCAGCATCAGAGTCTTTTCCAATGAGTCAACTCTTTGCATGAGGTGGCCAAAGTATTGGAGTTTCAGCTTTAGCATCATTCCTTCCAAAGAAACCCCAGGGCTGATCTCCTTCAGAATGGACCACCAGAGGAGTGGGCAAAACACTTAAGTGACCCCTCTGCTCCAACTCCTGGACACACTCGTACCCTCATCCCATATAAGAAACAAACTCATACCCCACTCAGGGAGCAAGTGAGCAAGAAAACCTCTTTCTTGTTCTCACTCCTCTCTGCTAAAGTAAGGTCTCCAATAAAGTTTTGTCTGGAAAAAAAAAAAGAATTCTATAGAGTCATGTTTCAAGAAGTATAGCTTATTTACTGCTCTCCTCCTTGTTCTTTATCATTCCTCCTTGAAACAGGTATATAGCTTTAGCCAATCTAGTGCTATGCATAGTTTCTAGCATCTGCCAGTTTTTCCTTCAGTTCAGTTCAGTTGCTCAGCCATGTCTGAGTCTTTGTGACCCCATGGACTGCAGCACGCCAGGCTTCCCTGTCCATCACCAACTCCCAGAGCTTACTCAAACTCATGTCCATTGAGTCGGTGGTTCCATCCAGCCATCTCATCCTCTGTCATCCCCTTGTCCTCCTGCCCTCAATCTTCCCAGCTTCAGGGTCTTTTCCAATGAGTCAATTCTTCATATCAGGTGGCCAAAGTATTGGAGTTTCAGATTCAACATCAGTCCTTCCAATGAATATTCAGGACTGATTTCCTTTAGGATGAACTGGTTTGATCTCTTTGCAGTACAGTGGACTCTCAAAAGTCTTCTCCAACACCACAGTTCAAAAGCATCAATTCTTTGGTGCTCAGTTTTCTTTATGGTCCAACTCTGACATCCATACATGACTACTGGACTTATGCCAGTTTTGCTTCATCTCAAATTAGCCACATAAGAGTATTTCATGCATAATAGCCTTCTTCCTGAGAGTGTTTTCCCATGTTTTGTATATTTACAAGTTAACCTGAATTTTTAAGATTTTTTTCTGTCACTTATTCTTAGAAATTATTCTTTGATACAATTACCTTCTTCAATAAAGACATTTACACTGTGGTCAAATAATTCCTGAAATATCAACCAGACTAAGGAGAAATGCTGGAGTGCTTTTCCCAAATCAAGGTCTGGAATCTTTTGTGTACCAAAAACTCTGGTAAACCAAATAGCTTTTTACTTCCTAATATATTTGACTCAAATATGTTCTGATTTTCTATGAGGGTAAACAGTTTTAAAATACAAACCCAGTGAAGTGTCTATGGATCTCCATAGATATGAATGTTATCAGGAAAAGAGTTGGATGCCTAATGTCAGTTAAATGTGAGAATAAAAGTAACTCTATGGAAGTTGGAAAACCCTTGAAAAATCTATGTGCTTGTTTATCAATAAGTAGTTTTCAAAATTCTGCTTATCACCTGGAATTTAAGAGTAAATTTTTTAGAGTAGTATTTCAGGAGGATAATTATTATACAAAATAGAATGACAAACAATATTTGAGGAAAACTATTTTAACTATTGAATAATTTATTGAAATTTAAGTAACATTGGTATAAACAGTTCAATAAGAAACAGTCTTTTTCAGCTACTTTCTCACTTTAAGTACAACTGAGATTAAATTCTAAGTGTCTATAAAGAAAATAATGAGAAGGTAGAAAGATCATTTCTTAAAGATACAGGTGGAAATTCAGAGTCAACTCTCTTAAAATGACTTATGATGGAGGCAATTTTTTTCCCATTCCCATGAATACTAATGTTCACTTTCAAGTCATTAAAATTAATCTGACTCAGTTACATTCTATGGACTGTGTTCAACTGTCCTGATTGATAATAGCAAGAAACATTAAGCATGTTTTGTCACCTGTGACACTATTGGGATACTAACAGCAAATAGGAAAACACTAAGGGAGTATCTTTTTCATCCAAAATACAGGACCCATCAGGAATTAAAGGTGATAATGTCACTCTTTTATTTGACAAATATGTGTTGGGTATGCCCTTATAAACATGCTTAGAGAAGATATTTATTGAATACTTCAATGTATTCCAAGAACTCTGCTAAAGTTTTGCTAAATCTCTTTTATTTAAGCTTTCACTGTTTTTTTTTTCTAATCTTGAGAACAACCACAAGACCGTAGATATTATTATTACAGTTTGCAGATTAAAGTATATAAATTTATCAAGGCTAAGTAACTTTCTCAAATGCAGGATAAGCAAAAAACAGTGTAATTCACATCTATTACTTCTCAAAATTTCAATTATTTTCTTTATACCATGCTCTTAATTACTGGGTGGATTCCAAGAATCATAAGATATATATTTTTTTCTTATTGTCAAAAGCTTACAGCTTATTTGAAAAGACAAGATACACAAAAGGAACTGAAGCATAAAGTTTTCCAAGGAATGACTACTTTCTGTTTTGGGAATTTGAATCAAGTTTAAGGGTTGTCCAGAGAAGTGTGCTGAAGAATTGATGCTTTTGAACTGTGGTGTTGGAGAAGACTCTTGAGAGTCCCTTGGACTGCAAGGAGATCCAACCAGTCCATTCTGAAGGAGATCAACCCTGGGATTTCTTTGGAAGAAATGATGCTAAAGCTGAAACTCCAGTACTTTGTCCACCTCATGCAAAGAGTTGACTCATTGGAAAAGACTCTGATCTGGGAAGGATTGGGGGCAGGAGGAGAAGGGGACAACAGAGGATGAGATGGCTGGATGGCATCACTGACTTGATGAACATGAGTCTGAGTGAACTCCAGGAGATAGTGATGGACAGGGAGACCTGGCATGCTGCAATTCATGGGGTTGCAAAGAGTTGGACACGACTGAGTGACTGAACTGAACTGAACTGATAGAAGTGAGTGGAAGCTGATAAGCTATGGTGAACAGTGTCAAATTTTTGATCTGTGAAGAACAAAATTTAGTTTTGGGACTGAGGACCAGGCTTGATCACTCAAGAGCTTTTGTGCAGCAGAGTTTTATTAAAGTAAGAAGAGACAGAGAAAGTTTCTGATATGGACATCACAAGGGGGACAGAAAGCCCCCTTTGCTAGTCTTAGCAAGGCCTTGTATACTTTTATAAGACTCAAAGGTGAAGTCGCTCAGTCGTGTCTGACTCTTTGCGACCCTGTGGACTGCAGCCTTCCAGGCTCCTCCGTCCATGGGATTCTCCAGGCAAGACTACTGGAGTGGGTTGCCATTTCCTTCTCCAGGGGATCTTCCCGACCCAGGGATTGAACCCAGATCTCCTGCATTGGAGGCAGACACTTTAACCTCTGAGCCACCAAGGAAGCCCTTTATAAGACTCACTCCCACAAAAAACATCTTAAATTAACAAGATTAGAAATAACAATAGAAAGGTCTTACCAGACTAACTACCACAGTATACAAAGTTTAAGATAACAAGATTAGTCAAGAGGTTTTTATTAAGGAGAAACATAGCCTTGAGCAAGATCCATTGTTATATTGACTAAGACAAAGAAATTTAGAGAAAAAAAAAAAGTTTGTCCTTTCTCCTCCTTGGAGACACCAGACTTCTTATCAGCCTGCTTACAAATTGACTCTCAAAACCTAATTCATGCATTTTCTAGTTTTGTCTCATGCATGTCTGTACATATGTATGAGTATAGAATACATTAAGGTTAAAATAGTTCAAGTTTAGTGAAGAGGAACTAAAAAGCCTTTGATGAAAGTGAAAGAGGAGAGTGAAAAAGTTGGCTTAAAGCCCAAAATTCAGAAAACGAAGATCATGACATCTGGTCCCATCACTTCATGGGAAATAGATGGGGAAACAGTGGAAACACTGTTAGACTTTATTTTGGGGGGCTGCAAAATCACTGCAGATGGTGACTGCAGCCATGAAATTAAAAGATGCTTACTCCTTGGAAGAAAAGTTATGACCAATCTAGATAGCACATTCAAAAGCAGAGACATTACTTTGCCAGCAAATGTCCGTCTAGTCAAGGCTATGGTTTTTCCAGTGATTATGTATGGATGAGAGAGTTGGACTGTGAAGAAAGCTGAGTGCTGAAGAATTGATGGTTTTGAACTATGGTGTTGGAGAAGGCTCTTGAGAGTCCCTTGGGCTGCAAGGAGATCCAACCAGTCCATTCTGAAGGAGATCAACCCTGGGATTTCTTTGGAGAGAATGATGCTGAAGTTGAAACTCCAGTACTTTGGCCACCTCATGCGAAGAGTTGACTAATTGGAAAAGACTCATGCTGAAAGGGATTGGGGGCAGGAGGAGAAGGGGACGACAGAGGATGAGATGGCTGGATGGCATCACTGACTCGATGGATGTGAGTCTGAGTGAACTCCGAGAGTTGGTGATAGATAGGAAGGCCTGGCGTACTGCGATTCATGGGGTCACAAAGAGTCAGACACAACTGAGTGACTGAACTGAACTGAACTGAAGGTTAAAATGGTTTAAGTTCTTTTGCAAATGTCATTTGAGAAGCAATAATATAGGGTATATCCAAATGAATGTTTCTTTTTACATCCCCAAACTTGTTCCAGTTCCATGCTTTCCATCTCAGTGAATGCTACCAACCTTAAACATCAAGCCAAAATCCTAGAAGTCATCTCTCATTCCTTTCTTTTGCAACTCATGATTGCAAATTTTGAATTCATTAATACATTTTCAGTTCGTTATGTCCACAATATGTACCACAAATGTATAATTATCTTCATTTCTACTTTCCCCATATAATCTACCCTCCTACACTCTGGCATCTGGCCTATGGCAATAGCCATCAAATGGATCTCTCTGTTTCTATTCCTGCTCCATTCCAAATATTCTTTACTTTGTAGCCAAATCAAATCTTTCTTTTTTCTTTTAAATGTAACTCAGGGCTTAACTCTTCTCTACTTAAACACTTTAAAAGTGAAGTCGTTCAGTCGTGTCTGACTCTTTGCGACCCCATGGACTCTAGCCTACCAAGCTTCTCCATCCATGGGATTTTACAGGCAAGAGTACTGGAGTGGGGTGCCATTTCCTTCTCCAGGAGACCTTCCCAAATCAAGGATTGAACCCAGGTCTCCAGCATTGTAGGCAGATGCTTTACTGTCTGAGCCACCAGGGAAGTCCACTTTAACACCATTCAATTTCCTAAAGAAAATCAACCCTGAATATTCATTGGAAGGACTGATGCTGAAGCTGGAGCTCCAATACTTTAGCCTCCTGATGTGAAGAACTGACTCATTGGAAAACACCCTGATTCTGGGAAAGATTAAAGGCAGGGGGAGAAGGCTTGACAGAGGATCAGATGGTTGGATGGCATCACTTACTCAATGGACATGAATTTCAACAAACTCGTGGAGAAAGTGAAAGACAGGAAATCTGGCTTGCTGCTCTCCAAGGGGTCACAGAGAGTCTGACACTATATAGAGACTGAACAATAAGAAATCATCCAACTGAGTGTTTGATTGCTTTGACAATAACACTATTTCAAACTTTAAAATATGTGTTTATTTTTACATTTCTAAGATGTTTTCCTTTCATTATTTTAGAGACAACAGTATTATGTTCCTTGCTAAGGAATGGCTCAGTTGGTAAAGACTCCTCCTGCAATGCAAGAGACCTGGGTTCGATCCCTGGGTCTGGAGGATCCCCTGGAGAAGGAAATGGTGATCCACTCCAGGACTCTTGCCTGGGAAATCCCATGGACAGAAGAGCCTCGCAGGCTACAGTCCATGGGGTCACAGTCAGACACGACTGAGTGACTGAACACCACGAAGGTGCAAACACTCCATAAAGCCAAGCATAGTCTCTTACATCTTACATTTTAACTCCACTGGTGCTATAGAAATAACAGAGGAATTCTTCTTGTATTGTTTTGAGGTATATTCAAATTACAATTATATGCTCTGTCAGGTTTTTGTTTTGTTTTGTTTTTGTTGTTGTTGTTGTTAAATACAGATATTTTTCAACTCATCTTGATTTCAAAGACCGAAAAAGCCATCAGTACTAGGAGGGAAGAGAAGGATGCATATATTTTAAGGCAGGTTGGATTCCAAGATTTTTTTTAAAGCTATTGATACCTTTTAAAATGAGAGTTACCTCACTGTTTGCAGATTACATGATCCTCTACATAGAAAACCCTAAAGACTCCACCAGAAAATTACTAGAGCTAATCAATGAATATAGTAAAGTTACAGGATATAAAATCAAGATACATAAATCCCTTGCATTCCTATACACTAATAATGAGAAAGTAGAAAAAGAAATTAAGGAATCAATTCCATTCACCATTGCAACGAAAAGAATAAAATGCTTAGGAATATACCTACCTAAAGAAACTAAAGACCTATATATAGAAAATTATAAAACACTGATGAAAGAAATCAAAGAGGACACTAATAGATGGAGAAACATACCATGTTCATGGATCGGAAGAATCAATATAGTGAAAATGAGTATACTACCCAAAGCAATCTACAGATTCAATGCAATTCCTATCAAGCTACCAGTGGTATTTTTCACACAGCTAGTACAAATAATTTCACAATTTGTATGGAAATACAAAAAAACCTCGAATAGCCAAAGCCATCTTGAGAAAGAAGAATGGAACTGGAGGAATCAGCCTGCCTGACTTCACGCTTTCCTACAAAGCCACAATCATCAAGACAGTATGGTACTGGCACAAAGACAGAAATGTAGATCAATGGAACAAAATAGAAACCCAGAGATAAATCCACACACCTATGGACACCTTATCTTCGACAAAGGAAGCAAGAATATACAGTAGATTTAAAGACAATCTTTTTAACAAGTGGTGCTGGGAAAATGGGTCAACCACTTGTAAAAGAATGAAATTAGATCACTTTCTAACACC
>SJXQ01008770.1:132838-168074 GCA_006408695.1 Aepyceros melampus
CAAGAATATACAGTGGATTAAAGACAATCTTTTTAACAAGTGGTGCTGGGAAAACTGGTCAACCACTTGTAAAAGAATGAAATTAGATCACTTTCTAACACCATACACAAAAATAAACTCAAAATGGATTAAAGATCTAAATGTAAGACAAGAAACTATAAAACTCCTAGAGGAGAACATAGGCAAAACACTCTCTGACATAAATCACAGCAGGATCCTCTATGATCCACCTCCCAGAATACTGGAAATAAAAGCAAAAATAAACAAATGGGATCTAATTAAAATTAAAAGCTTCTGCACAACAAAGAAAACTATAAGCAAGGTGAGAAGACAGCCTTCTGAATGGGAGAAAATAATAGCAAATGAAGCAACTGACAAACAACTAATCTCAAAAATATACAAGCAGCTTATGCAGCTCAACTACAGAAAAATAAAATGTACTTTTTCAAGAGAAAAATCTATACACACATCCAGCTCTTTCCCTTGGTTTATTTTAAATGCTTAGATTTCAGTAGCTTTTAGAAAAGTTAATGCATATTTTAATTTATTAAGTAACATATTTTTCATTATAAAATATACACATAGCCATTAAAAATACAGAAGAGCAGAAAAGCGAAAAGTGATAGTCACTCAGTTGTGTCCAGCTCTTTGAGACTCCAGGCCAGAATACTGGAGTAAGTAGCTGTTCCCTTCTCCAGGGGATCTTTGCAACCAAGGGATTGAATCCAGGTGTCCTGCATTGTGGGTAGATTCTTTACCAGCTGAACCACAAAGGAAGCCCAGGAATATTGGAGTGGGTAGTCTATCCCTTCTCCCCAGGAATCAAACCGTGGTCTCCTACATTGAAGGCAGATTCTTTACCAGCTAAGCTACCAGAGAATCCCATAGGGTAGAAATAAGGAAATAATAATCCCTTCATTTCTACTTCCCCAAAATAATCTAGTTACATAAACTTCAAAAGCAAACAATCTTGCAATCTGATGTTTTTCACCTAAAACATACTGTTAAACTTCTGTTGTTCAATATTATTATAGTGACTGTATTTAACCATATGAAATACTTTATTTTTAAACATTTCGGTTTCTTTAATTTTACTTACTGTATGTTTTTTGGGAGGTGTACTAATATCCTGTTTTAAAAACTTTGGACTCAGTTCTGATTTTTATATTAAAGAATACTAGAAATAGAGCTCCTTAGTCAAGGGCTATTAAAATGTGAAGACTATAAATACACAGAGCCAAGTTCATTCCCAGAAATCTATACCAATTCACACTCGTATAAAAGTGCTACTCTCTCCACATTCTCATCAACACTTACTTGCATGTATTTTAAAAACTAGTCCAATAGAATAATCAAGAAAATTGGAATGCTATTACTATTCACATTTATTAGCTGTGGGCATTTTCTTCTCATATATTTTCTGGCCATTTCTATATTTTTAAATGCCTCAGGTTTCTATGCCAGGTTTTCTACTTTATTGTTTGCTGCTGCTGCTGCTAAGTTGCTTCAGTCGTGGCTGACTCTGTGCAACCCCACAGAAGGCAGCCCACCATGCTCCCTCGTCCCTTGGATTCTCCAGGCAAGAACACTGGAGTGGGTTGCCATTTCCTTCTCCAATGCATGAAAGTGAAAAGTGAAAGTGAAGTCGCTCAGTCGTGTCCGACTCCTAGCAACCTCATGGACTGCAGCCCACCAGGCTCCTCCATCCATGGGATTTTCTGGGCAAGAGTACTGGAGGGGGATGCCATTGCCTTCTCCCACTTTATTGTTTGCATCAGAATTAAAAATAAATTATCTGTGCAACCCCACAGAAGGCAGCCCACCATGCTCCCTCGTCCCTTGGATTCTCCAGGCAAGAACACTGGAGTGGGTTGCCATTTCCTTCTCCAATGCATGAAAGTGAAAAGTGAAAGTGAAGTCGCTCAGTCGTGTCCGACTCCTAGCAACCTCATGGACTGCAGCCCACCAGGCTCCTCCATCCATGGGATTTTCTGGGCAAGAGTACTGGAGGGGGATGCCATTGCCTTCTCCCACTTTATTGTTTGCATCAGAATTAAAAATAAATTAACCAAACCTTTTCATGTATGTCCAAATATTTCCCCTGCTCTATATTATTTCATCTGTAGTATTTTTTTTAAAACAGACATTCAAAATCTTGATTCAGTCAAATATATTAGTCTCCTCCTTCTTGTCTTTGTCCCTGTGATTTTGTGCTTAGAAATTATTCCCCTCCTCTTAGAATTAGTCATTATTCTACTCTTGAGGACAATTGCTCACATCTCTTTTACTATGCAAAAAGATGTTATCTCAATGTTTTTCCTATAGTGGCTCATAAAGTAGCTTGGCATGATAAATAAGGTTAGTCACATCATGCCACTTGTTTTTTCTGCACCTGCAGGAATTATGACACTGATATGCAAAATATTTTGAGTACATTATAAAGAATCTCTTATTTTTAGTGGGCTAGCTTTGTTCCATAGCATGTTCATATTTGTGTTCATGAAGTCTGTTTACCTATAAATATAAAATGAAAATCATATTTTATATCAAATAAAAAGTTACTATTAGGTTCAACCACAAACAAATGCAGGGTTCTATTATTGCAACGTTAATGAAATAAAGGGCACTAGGGAGAGAATAGACTGACCAGCTGCCATACCAGAGTTTGCTTTAACATTCATTTTGTTTTATGGGGTATTTCTGTATTGCTAATATGGCGAAGTAGAAAGTGCAATGAACAAAAAAATCACAAAGGGAGATTCTAGAAACACTGTGACCTACAGAAAATCATCCTATTATTCCTTTTTGTGTCTCCTTTCCTTCTGATATATAATAAAGTGAAGAAACTGAAGTTAATGACCTCAGAGATGTTTTCATTCTGACTCACCATGAATTTATACTTCTGACACACCTGGATAATATTTAGCTCCCTAAGCAGTAATCAATAATCAATTATCACTATTATACAACAAAGTACCATCATACTCTACAAAGCATGCCATTTTAAAGACATAGAGTTAAAAATGGAAAATGTTTACATTAAATATAGGATGACACAAATATACTGTCTCTCTAGGAGGATGCAATGGCAGAAAACTAACATCAAACAACCACTGAATAGAACAAAATAGTCCCCTCTAACATGTTTACACATATATAAGCACCTACTTTGGAAATGACTTTGATGTTGGGAGGGATTGGAGGCAAGAGAAGAAGGGGATGACGACAGAGGATGAGATGGCTGATGGCATCACTGACTCGATGGACGTGAGTCTGAGTGAACTCCGGGAGATGGTGATGGACAGGGAGGCCTGGCGTGCTGTGATTCATGGGGTCACAAAGAGTCAGATATGACTGAGCGACTGAACTGAACTGAAGCACCTACTACCTTACATTCATCAGCATTCATGTTATGAACTGTGACTAGCAAATGCTGGTCATTTTTAGGCAAGGACATATAAACTGTTTCTCAGCTATCTTAATGAGTCCATTACAAACATGGAAACTTATTGGCTTATTACTTTTTTCTTAACATTTCAGTTCTTTAATTCTTAAATAATGTTATGTAGAACTTATATTTTTAATGATTTTTCTCTTTCACATGGTGGCACAGGTTGAATTTTGTGTGGCCCTCAAAATTCGTATGTGAAATGCTAACCCCTCACTGTGATGGTATTAAGAGGTGTGGAGAAAGACTCCAGAGAGCTTTCTCTCTGAAGAAGTAAGGCTGAGTGCTGAAGAACTGATGCTTTCAAACTGTGGTATTGGAGAAGACTCTTGAAAGTCCCTTGGACTGCAAGGAGATCTAACCAGTTCTTCCTAAAGGAAATCAGTCCTGAATATTCATTGAAAGGACTGAGGCTGAGGCTGAAACTCCAATATTTTGGCTACCTGATGCGAAGAACTGACTCACTGGAAAAGACCCTGATGCTGGGAAAGATTGAAGGCAGGAGGAGAAGGGGAAGACAGAGAATGAAATGGTTGGATGGCATCACTGACTCAATGGGCATGAGTTTGAAAGATAGATAGTCTGGGGAGATAGTGAAGGATGGGAAAGCCTGGGGTGCTGCAGTCCATGGGGTCTCAAAGAGTACAACCCAAGTGAGTAAATGAACAAGAGAGCTCCCTAGTCTTTTCTGCTACATGAAGTTTCAATGAGAAACTAGCTATCTATAAATAAGGAAATTGATCCTCCTCAGACACCAAATCTGCCAGGGCAATGATCTTTGACTCCCAATTTCCAGAATGGTGAGAAATAAATTCCTGTTGGTTATAAGCCACCTATCCTATGGTATTTTTGTGTAAACAGAGTGAATGAACTGACATATACTCATTAGAAAAAGTTAATGCTTTTTATTTAAATGTCCAAACCAGGGGAAGATTTGCATATAGAATCTGTAATTTTAAACTATGATCATGATGGGACTAAAAATTCTCATACTGGTGACATAAATAGTAGCAAATAAAGAAAAATTCCAGGGGGGCGCCCAAGATGGCAGAGGAATAGGACGGAGAGACCACTTTCTCCTGCACAAATTCATCAAAAGAACATCTCAACGCTGAGTAAATTCTACAGGGCAACTTCTGAATGCGAGCAGAGGACATCAGGCATCCAGAAAAGCAGAACATTGTCTTCAAAAACAGGTAGGAAAAACACAAAAGATGAAAAAAGAAACAAAGGAGGTAGGGAGGGAGCTCCATCCCGGGAAGGGAGTCCTGTCCCAGGAAACGAGTTTTAAAAAGAGAGAAGTGTCCAAACGCCGGGAAACACTCTCACTGCCGAACCTGTGGTGAGTCTTGGAAGCACATAACAGGGAAGAAAAATAAATGGTGATTAAGACCAACAGGTTACGAGCCCAATGGTAATTCCCCCAGCAGAGAAGCAGAGCAGACGCCTGCATCTGCCACTAGCAAGTGGGGGCTGGGCAAGGAGGCGCGGGAGACGCGGGCGGCAGCGCTTCTTAAGAATCGGGCCGGAATGCCCACGCATAACCAGAGCGAACTAACTCAGGCTAGCACGCCAGACTGTGGGACAGTTACCACGCGAAAAGCTCTAACATAGGACACCACCAGGACCGCGCACAGAACAAAGGACGGAACAGAAATAGCCGGCTGCCCGCCAGCCCTCGCCGGCGACAGGCAGCCAGAGCCGTAAGGGCTGCAACGTGGCAATCACAGCCCCGGAGGGACTTTGCTGATCAAACTGCAAGCAGGCTTCTTTGCTAACTGAGACTCCCTGGGGTGCTGGACAGTCACAATTTCCCTGACAAGGGGTCCCGGGTTACACCCGGAAAACTGAGCAGCAGGAGAGGGTGATAAGCCGCGCGACTGCACTTGCCAAACACCTGAGCTCTCGGTCCGGGGAAGGGCACAAAGCGCGGGCCCAATCGAGTCTGCGACTACCTGGGCGCCGAGCCTGAGAGGCTTAGACCAGGGAGGTGCCTGCAGCCTAGGGCCGGCCTCAGACGGTCCCCGGCGGAGAAACGTAGAGCCTGAGCGTTGGGCGCCGGGTGTAGGGGCAGGCCCAGCGGGGGCTGAGACACTGCAAATATACGCCAGAGCTATTTGGTAGCAGCATCCCTCCCTCCCCACAGTGCGACTGACCAAGTGAGCCTAAAAAAGAAAAAAAAAAAAAAAAAGAGTGACTGCCACCGCCCCTCTGTGTTAGGGCGGAAATAGGACACTGATGAGGCCAGCCAACAGAGGAAGCTGAACAGCGGGAACCGCCTTGGAAGTGACCCCACACTGCCTACAACACCAGAAAAAGTCCCAGAATTATCATTACTATTTTTTCGACCGTTCTCTCTTTTTTTAATTATTATTATTATTTTTTTGGTAGATGTTTTTTTTGTTTTTTCTTCCTTTTTTTTCTTCTCCTTTTTTAAAATTTTTAAGTCCTCTATTACTCTTTTTGAATTTTAATTTTTTTAACCTACTATCACTTTTCAAAAAAAAAGACCCTATTTTTAAAGCAAATGCCGTATATACATATATACACAATTTTTTGTTTGTTTTTTTTTGAGTGGCTGTTGGTGTTGGTCATTAATAATTCCTGTGACTTTTTTTTTCTTTCTTCTTGTTCTTCTTCTTTTCTTTAATATTGTATTTTTGAAAATCCAACCTTGATTCTTAAATTTTTAATCTTTGCATTTTGGCATTTGTTGTCAATTTTTTACATTTAAAAACCCAATCTTCATTACCCAATTTTACCTGAGAGTGAGATTACTGGCTTGACCACTCTCTCCTCTTTTGGACTCTTCTTTCTCCCCAGCAGGTTGTCTCTCTCTCCTCCCTCTCCCTTCTCTTCTCTACCCAACACTGTGAATCCCGGTGTGTTCCAGATGATGAAGAACACTTAGAGAACTGGTTACAGGCTGGATCTGTCTCTCCCCCTTTTCATTTCCCTCATTTATCCTCCTGGCCACCTCTGACTACCTCCTCCCTCTCCTCCTCCCTGTATAACTCAGTGATCATCTCTGAGCAGTCCAGACGGAGGAGTGCACATAAGGAAGTGATTACTGGCTAGCTCTCTCTCTTCTTTTGATCCCACCTCATCTCACTCCAGTCACCTCTAACTACCCCCTCCCTTTCCCTTTCTCTACGTAACTCAGTGAGCCTCTCTGGGTCTCCCTCAATGTGGAGAAACTCTTCGTCTTTAACCTAAAGGTTTTATCATTTACGTTATATAGATGGAGAAGCCTTGAGGCTATTGTAAAAGTAAAACTGAAACCCAGACTCAGGAGACTTAAGCCCAAATCCTGAGAACGTCAGAGAACTCCTTAACCCAGGAAACATTAATCAATAGGAGCTCATCAAACACCTCCATACCTACACTGGAACCAAGCACCACCCAAGGGCCAACAAGTTCCAGTGAACTGAACTGTAGTGCAGGAGATGCAGGAAACACGGGTTTGATCCCTGGGTTGGGAAGATCCTCTGGAGGTAGGCATGGCAATCCACTCCCATATTCTTGCCTGGAGAACCCAAGGTTAGAGGAGCCTCGTGGGCTACAGTCCACAGGGTCGAAAAGCATCAGACACAACTGAGCATGCACGCATTCACAGAAGAGCTTAAAACTAAATCAGCTTTCCTCTGACCCCCTTCTCTCAGGCCCTACCCTGAGAGAGTTATATTTTCCTAAATAATACCACCGTTTCTTGACTTATCCATTTTAGAAATTATATTTTTAATTCATGACTTAAAGAATGAACTCATTTACCATTAATTATATTTTTGAGATTTAACCATGGGTATCTTCAACTTTCCCGTAGTCATCCAGTTTCTTTTAACACTATTGAGAGCTGAATCAGTCAGGAGTCAGTCAAAAACCATGACAATCATTTAATCAGAGAGAATTCAATGTAAGAATTGTTTACAATCATATAAAATGAACTGAAAAGGGCAAAAAGAAGACTCTAACACAGAGTTTCTCAAGTTCAATGCTGTTGGCATTTTGGGCTGAATAATTTTTTGCAGTGGGGGCTGTCCTGTGCATTGCAGGATGTTTAGCAGCATCGCTGGCGTCTGTTTATTAGATGCCAATAGCACCCAGACTTCGGGCTTCCCTGGGTGCTCAGACAGTAAAGAACCCGCCAGCAATGTGAGGGACCTGGGTTCGATGTCTGGGTTGGGAAGATCCCCGGGAGGAGGGCATGGCAACCCAGTCTAGTATACTTGCCTGGAGAATCGCCATGGACAGAGGAGCCTGGTGGGCTACATTCCGTGGGGTTGCAAAGAGTCAGACACCACTGAGCGACTAAGCACAGCACACAGCACCCAGACACAGACATGCCCCCTGAATTGTGACAACCAAAAACCCCACACCTCTGCTGGGGCTGCTCTCTGAGGGGGCACAATGAAACTGGTGCTGCAGGTGTGAGAAAAACTGCAAACCGGATTCAACTGCTACCAGAAAAGGGCTTGCAGCTCTGGAGGCGAAACTTTGTGGGAATGAGGCTCTCTGGAACAGGAAGGACCCTGGGAGGAGGAGCCATTTTTCCTCCTCAGCCCTGCGGCCGCCCTCTAATACCCCCTATAGGCAGAGCCTAGCAGCGAGCCTGTCTGCAGGAGAGAAATGCGATGGACGGAGACACAGCTCTAGAGTCACAAAGGTGATGGAGAAGGTGGTTTGGGCCGAAAGTGGGCACAAGTGCCAAGCTCGGAGCTAAATCTCATGTGTGTCATCCCATGTGATTCTAAACTTCTTGTGCTTCCTAATCACTGGGAATCTGAGATGAAATTGGAAAGGGAAGCAGGAATAAAGAAAAGTCAGTAAGTGGTTTGAACTTATTCCCAAGGAAAATAGAGAGCCATTGAAGACTTGAAGCAAAGAAGATACGCATTTATAGACAACACATTTGATTCTCTTTTCTGATGACTAATCTTATCCATTGTGAATTGCTCCTTTTGGTTTTGCTCTCAGTATAACCTGATTTCCAATCCAGGGGACATTTTCCTTAAACCCCTCTAGGACTGTTCCCCTGTCAGAGTTAATGGCTCCCTCCACTGGGTGCTCAGACCTTCCTTACGGGCCTCTTTGTCTTTGTTATTGTTGTTTAAATGTCTGTTTCTCCCACTAGACTGTTTGTGCCTCTATAGGAATTGTGTTTTATTGATTTTTGGCCACCCGCAGTCTAATGTATTAAGTGTTCCTTAAAGGCTTAATGGAAGGATGAACAAGCAGGCAGGGAAGAAGAAATCAAAATATAAATTTGCTTGTTAACCTATACCTCTTAGACACATAATAGTTTTTCATGTGACAAATACACATAAAGGAAAAATATTCACAAAAATTATGGGATGTGGCCAATGTTTCACTTAATTTAACTCCTTGAAAGATGTGTCCACCCCACTGACATACTCCAAGACACACACGGAAGTAATTCTGAGTTACAGACTAACACTCTGAATTGTTGTATTTGTTCGATTCCTGAACTCATTTTTCCTTCTCTCCTTTCTGACCCTTCCCACCTACAGAGTTTCAATCTAGGGCTCCCCAATTGGGTGGTTGAGCTGATTTCTCCAGCTCCCACTCTGACTTTCTTCACTTTCATTTCTTCCTCACAGCTCAGCAATTCTGAACACCCTCCAGACCAGATCTGACCCCCAGTGCCTCTTTCCCGTGGTTCCCACCAGAAACCACCGATAGGTTGAGGTGTCACAGCAAACAAAGCTTCACTTTAAAGTTAAGCAGGCTGAAGTCAGTCCCACCTTAACTCTGTGACTTCGGGAAATTTACTCAACTTCTCTAGTCTTCCATATCCCCTTCTCCAAAGTGGCTACTAACGTCTATCTTAAGGGGTTGTTAAGAAAATTGGACTATATGTTACATGTAAAGTTCCAAACATCAGGCCTGGTGTCTCGGGTGGGTTCCTAGAAACTGCCGCTGAGAGATTTGCGTGCGGCGGTGTCATTAGGGAATGCCCTTGGGATCAACATCATGGGGCAGGAAGAAACAGGAATGGACTGAGAGGAAAGGACTAGAATGCAGTCACAATACGGCCGAAAGCTGGGAAGGTCCTTCAGAGGCACTCTGCCCTGCCCCCATCAGCCAAGGCACTGAAAGCTGACTTGCCCCAGGGAAGAAGCCATCTGTAACCTTGGATGAGCTGATGGTCCTCAGCTGAGGGCAATTCCTAGCAAGCAACTGTCAGCAGCTAACACCCGAGATTGGGGGCAGGGCTGAAGCGCAGATCTGAGGCAGGGATCTAGGCAGAGACACTGACAAACGGTGGTGTGGCAGGATACAAAAACATATTTGTTCTTCATCCCCAGTTTGGGGCACAGAGCTCCTAAAAGCCTTGGAATTTCCTGAGTGACAGGAGTATCTTTTGTTATCCTTAACAAGCTCCTTTGATCATACCCGTTGTTTAGTTGCTCATTCATGTCCGATGCAACCGCATAAACTGTAGCCCAGCAAGCTCCTCTATTCCTGTGATTTTCCAGGCAAGAATACTGGAGTGGGCTGCCATTTTCTTTCTTCCCAACCCAGGGATCGAACCCATGTCTCCTGCAAGTCTCCTGCACTGCAGGCAGATTCTTTACCAGTAACCACCAGGAAGCCTGAGTTAATGCTAATCTAGCAGTTTAGGGTGGGGCCCTAGATAGCTTAGATGTGACTGGTTCTGGGAAGACCAAATCATTAGAGCTAGAACTTTGAGCCTCACCCACCAACCTCCAGGAAAGAAGAGGAAGGTGGGGACTAGGGGAAGATGGGGGAGATGGAGCTCTATGAAAACTCTGGAGTGAGATTCAGAGAGCTTCTGGGTTGGGGAACACACTGATGGGCTGGGAGGTTGGCATGCCTGGAGAGGGCATAGAAGCTATGTGTCCTCAAAGGACCTCCCCACAATCCCCTCACCCCATATGCATCTCTTGCCTCTGAATTTCTTCTATTTGGCTGTTTCTGAGTTTTTCTTTTGTAATAAAGTGGTAAGCACAAGTAAACTGTGTTCCTGAGTTCTGCGAGCCATCGTAGCAAACTGTGGAATCTAGGAAAAGAGTTCTGAGAACCTCTAATTTATAGCCAGTTGGTTAGATGTGTGAATGGCTAGGGATTTACACCTGGTGTCTAGTCCTGTGCTTCTGAGTCCTTAAACTGTGAGATCTGCACCAACTCTGAGTAGTGTTGGTATTGAATTGCAGGACACCCCACTGGGGTAGGAGGTTTCACTGGTGTCAAAGTCACCCTAGGTGGGTGTTGCGACCCCCCCAACCCCCACCTCTAATAAACTTGATTCTCTTTTCATTCTGCTTCATGTCTAGAAATTCTTTTTCAACCAGCACAGGGACCATGACAGTAGGTGCTTGATAAATGTAGTAGTTTTCTAAATTGAAAGAAAAATAAAAACAATGCTAAAATGTAGTGGACATTCAGTATTTCCTGCATGAGAAAATAAATGCTAACTCTGGGTACAAAAACCTTGACAATAGTTGTTAGTTGTGTGAAATGAAATTATCTCCTGCCATATCAATCAATAAACAAGAAATGTCACAGCCACCAGCGATTTCTGGCCTCCAAGTGTGAGGCCATCAATTCTTTGGTGCTCAACCTTCTTTATGGTGAACTAGTCTTGCCTGGAGAATCCCAGGGACAAGGTAACCTGGTGAGCTGCCATCTATGGGGTCGCACAGTCGGACATGACTGAAGCAACTTAGCAGCAGCAGCATCAGCAGGTCTCCCAAAGCTGTGATTCAGCAGATGTTGTCACCCCACCTTGGGGATTGCTGAGGAGCTGGGGGTGGGGAATGTAAGAAGCAGCCATCTGCTACTCCTTAAGGTGAACTAGGAAATAGAATTTGGCCCCAGATAGCTGAGGTGCATGTGAAAGGAATGCATTCAGGGAGCCCAGAGGCTTGCATCTTCTCAAAGAATGCTAAATTCTTTAATTTGATATCTGATCTTTGATGTTCAGCCTGCCTGCTCCCTTTGTTGGAAACTTGTATATAGTTTGACTCCTCCTCCAGCCTCCTGGGAGCAGTATTCTCAGAAATACTGAGATGCTGTCTACCAGACTTGGGAGTCCTAAACATTCCCACCAAATAAAATAACTCTCTACTTTCAGATTGGAGAGGAAATGGCAACCCACTCCAGTATTCTTGCCTGGAGAATTCCGTGGACAGGGGAGCCTGGCGGGCTACAGTCCGTGGGGTCACAGAGAGTCAGACAAGACTGAGTGACTAACACTTTCACTTTTCAGGTTGTGACTGTATTTTTTAGTCCACAGTTGATTCTATCTAGTTCTGATATACTTTAATTATACCTGGGTGGGATTAACTCATGATGAAAATATCAAAAAGGATGTGAAAGCATTTCAATCTAAAAATGAAACCAGAGCTTACAAAATGGAGAAAACCACACACACACAAGCCTTGAGGAGAGTCAAATTTAAGAGAACTGAGAGACTGATTTCTCTGTAAATACCTGATTTACAGACGACGAAGACTTATCTCCTGACAAATGAAAACCATCTAAGAATCTCTCCCTGTCCATTCTCAAGCCAGTCAATTTACCACCTGGACTCTGGCTAGACCTCTCCTCTTTGCGTTGAAAGTGAAAAGTGAAAGTGAAAGTCGCTCAGTCCTGTCCAACTCTTTGCAACCCCACGGACTATACAGTCCATGGAATTCTCCAGGCCAGAATACTGGAGTGGGTAGCCTTTCCCTTCTCCAGGGGATCGTCCCAACCCAGGCATCAAACCCAGGTCTCCCATATTGCAGGCAGATTCTTTACCAGCTGAGCCACAAAGGAGGCCCATTCCTTGCCCTTAAATACAGCCCACACCAAACTACCTGTGCTTGACTGTAGAGATGCTGCAGGGCTTTACAGCCATCCTGTCCTTTGGCCAGCCGAGTAGAACTTCCCGGTGGCCCATGACCTGCAAATGATCTCATTTAGTCTAGACTCAGTCACAGGGATCAATTCAATAGGTAAGGAACAAGAGATACAGAAAATACAGCACAGTACCAAGGCCTGGATAAGGCAGGAGGTGATGGGTAGAGACTGATTTCTCTGTAAATACCTGATTTACAGACGACGAAGACTTATCTCCTGACAAATGAAAACCATCTAAGAATCTCTCCCTGTCCATTCTCAAGCCAGTCAATTTACCACCTGGACTCTGGCTAGACCTCTCCTCTTTGCGTTGAAAGTGAAAAGTGAAAGTGAAAGTCGCTCAGTCCTGTCCAACTCTTTGCAACCCCACGGACTATACAGTCCATGGAATTCTCCAGGCCAGAATACTGGAGTGGTAGCCTTTCCCTTCTCCAGGGGATCGTCCCAACCCAGGCATCAAACCCAGGTCTCCCATATTGCAGGCAGATTCTTTACCAGCTGAGCCACAAAGGAGGCCCATTCCTTGCCCTTAAATACAGCCCACACCAAACTACCTGTGCTTGACTGTAGAGATGCTGCAGGGCTTTACAGCCATCCTGTCCTTTGGCCAGCCGAGTAGAACTTCCCGGTGGCCCATGACCTGCAAATGATCTCATTTAGTCTAGACTCAGTCACAGGGATCAATTCAATAGGTAAGGAACAAGAGATACAGAAAATACAGCACAGTACCAAGGCCTGGATAAGGCAGGAGGTGATGGGTGAGTGACAGATCACCCTGCCTCTTTCTCCAGCATCACTGTGGAACCTGAGACTAGGAACAGAGATCAGGAATGTTAAGGATGAACTAGTGTTGGTGTGGCTCATTGGGCATGTCAAAAGCAAGGGGCATTCAGAATCTATGTGAGTGAGAAACTTCAGATTGAAAGATTTACCATTATTATCCAACTAAATAAAGACACTAATGTAGCCAGGAAAGTGTCAATATCCCAGGTGAAAGACGAAGGTTTGACTAACTGAAGGTCCTAAGGATATGACAGTATCTCAAAGATAAATTTCAATATAAAAGAGTAATAATTTCATTTACATATAGCACAAAAACATGCTACTAAATCTACTCTCAAAAGAAAACCTTTTTCTACTCCACTTTCCCCTCTAGCTGACACCCCAAAAGAGCAGTCCTCAAAAGATCTATCTAGGGAATTCTCTGATGGTCCAGTGGTTAGAATGCCGTGTGTCCACTTCAGAGGACTCAGGTTTGATCTCTGGTCAGGGAACTAAGATCCTGGATGCCACTCTGCATGACCAAAAAAAAAAAAAGAAAGAAAAAAAGAATTGGAAAAATTCTGTCTGTAGTCTATCTCCAATTCCTCACCTGATATTCTCTAGCAACCACTCCAATCAGCCTTCCCTCTCATCACTCTGATGAATCAAGGTCACAAGGACCTCCACATGACTTAAATTAATGGCAGTTGCCCAATCAGCAGCCTTTAACGCCTCTGATCACTCCCTCCTCCTGGAAATGCTTTCCTCATTTGGTTTCTAGGACCCCACATTTATTTGCTTTAGCTTTTGTCTCTGTGGCTTCTCCTTAGTCTTCTGCTGGCCACATCTTTTCTCCTTAGTCCCCTGGTTGTCTCACCTAGTCTCATGACTCTAAATAGCATCTTTCTGCTCAAAGACTCCCAACTTTGTACCTCCAGCCTACACCTCCCCCAGGCTCTGAACTTGTATCCCCAACTGTCTTCTCTTTACTTATATTGCTTAGGCCCCAAAGCTTGCGGTCGTCTTTAACCCCTTTCATTCATACCTCACATCTAATCTATCAGGAAATCCCACTGTATCTGCACATTTTCAAAATATATGCACAATATGACCACTTCTTGCCCCTGCATTACTCACCCCCTGGTGGCCATAATCTTTCCCCTCTTAGTAACAACGAGGGTACTGCCTCCAAACTGGTCATGTTACCCGTCTGCTCAAAATCTTTTTAGTAGCTGTCTATTTCTCCCAGAACAAAGGGCAAATTACTTTCAGGAAACTATAATATCCTATAGGATCCTGCCTTCTGTTACTAATCTGGTCTCGTCTGTTACTATCCTCCTCTTTACTCCAGTTCCCTTGCTTGAACCTGACAAGCATACCTCCACTTCAGGGCCTTTGCACTAGCATTTCCTTTGCTTAAAATGTTCTTCCTTAGATGTCTGTGTGGCTCACCCCTCAACCTTCTTGAGCCTGTTTAAATGTCATCTCTATGCGATCTTCTCTGACAATCCAATTTAAAATAGTCATATCCCACCCCTTCTGTCATCAAGATCTCAAATTCCCTTGCCCTCCCTTATTTTGTCCTTATAGTTCTTATCATATTTGATCATATCAGATACCATAAGTTATTTACTTACTTTATATTGTTTGACTACCCTATTTTGTTCACTGAATCCCAGCACCCACAGCAAAGTTTGCACATACAACGAATACTGGTTTGATCAGTATTATTGAATGAATGAAAACTAGTTAAACAATTATATGTAACTATTAAATTTTAATGCAATTATTTTCATAGAACCATAATTCCATTATTTTTATGACATACCTTTAAAACTAATCATTGTTATTAATTACAACTAATTATTTTCATTAACTCATTGTCACTTCACTGAAGGTAATATAACCTTTTTCAGCAGACTCTAAAGTATCTGTCCTTTCTAAACTTGCACAAAGGAAGCTCGTTATCTACATCTAAATACTGCCTAGATTTTAAATCATAATAACCAGCCTCTGTGACTCAAACACTGAAACAATATGGCTGTACACAGGGGCCTGGGATCACGTTGCCATGGTAACCTCTGCTTTCATCTTCTCTGAGTTTAATTGTTCAATTCTAAAATCACACGCTCTTGAGTTCAGAATGTTTCCAATCTGCCAGGCCTCAGCTGGCAGGAAATTAAGTGACAGTGTTATTATTCATCATGATTATTTGCTAATGATAATTTATGTTTAGAAATATAAGAGAATATAGGAAATTGCTTTTCAATCCACCTAATGCTGTTTTAAGTATTGGCTACTGGCTTTGCGTGTTGTTGAAACACTATCTTTACTTTTTCGGCCACCCAAATACATTTCAGCCGTTTGTGTTCCAGTGTAAGGTAACTGGATGTTCATCCTTGGTATGAACTCCATTAGGAGGCTCAGCCAAAGAAAAAAGTTGGTCAAGATAGTTTAAGTTGTGGGAAGTAATACCTTAGTTATTAAAAAGAAAAAAAAACCCAACAAATATTTCTCCAATTTCTTGATTATTTGGAAAAAATAAGATAATCAGCACTTAAAAATAATAAATCTATAGTAGCTCCGATAATCAAAATAAATGGTGACTTTGTATAACCCTTTCTATTTTCAGAAACATAATTACCTCTATGCTGCTGCTGCTGCTAAGTCGCTTCAGTCGTGTCCGACTCTGTGCAACCCCATAGACAGCAGCCCACCAGCTTCCCCGTCCCTGGGATTCTCGAGGCAAGAACACTGGAGTGAGTTGCCATTTCCTTCTCCAATGCATGAAAATGAAAAGTGAAAATGAAGTCACTGAGTTGTGTCTGACTCTTAGCGACCCCATGGACTGCAGCCTACCAGACTCCTCTATCCATGGGATTTTCCAGGCAAGAGTACCTCTATACCTAGGTTAATTTTCCAACATCATAATGAAATAAATTTATCTCATTTTTCTGGTGGTATCCGTACTTTTAAGATCAAAGAGAGCTACTGACTCCACACTTAAATCTTAACTCAAAGGCTTAACAGATCCGGGAAGCCTGGATCAAGCCAGTGATAAACGACTTTAGAGGGAAGGAATGCAGACATGAAAGGTACTGACGAGACGGAATTTACTCATGATTGAATACAGGGGTGGAGAGGAGAAAAAAGTTAGGTTGGTTCTCAGGTTTCCGACACAGGTGAGTGGGTAGAGTAGTGGCTTGGAGGGGTCAACCATTGAGTTAGGTATCTAACCTCAAGAAGACGGAGATCTCCCTTGGGGCGCGTGATCCAGCTAGGTGGAGGTCAGCAGACTGTTGCTGTTACCAAGTCCAAGCTCACTCTGCTTGCCACAGAACAGGCCAATAAGTCTACAGACAAGGTGTTGAGGCAAGGAATATTACTACAGACCAAGAAGATGGCAGGCTAATGTTTCAAAGAACCTTATTATGGCGTATGGATGCCAGGTTCTTTTATATAATAGATATGTGGGGAGGTGAGGAAATAAGTAAAAAGTCCATTAGTCTTACAAATATCTCCTAGAATGGCAAGTCTCAGGGAGGGGATGTGTTAATTTTTTCCTTTCTGTAGCCATTCACATGTGGACAGGGTCCTGAACAAAGGCTCTTTGGTTTAATATTCAGGTAGAAGGGCAGGGTTCCCCCAGGCAGACCATTACAGATAAACAATTTCCTTTTAGTGAACAAAAACAAGGAAAAGCAATGTTTAAAGTAAAAGAAACAGATCTAACATGGAGTCGAATTGGCTGTTCCCTGCAACACTAAGAGTAAGTCAGATGAGAGGGCGAGGACTGCAACTAGATTTGGGAGTGAGCTAGACAGACCACAGGCACTCATTCAAGGATTGGTGAGAGTGGTAACTGGAGACTCGGCAAAGGCTACTTTTCTATTCTGTTTTAAATACTTCTAGACAAACCCTGCAAAAGATATATACCGATTGAGGTAACCTGGGCATACGAATGGGACATGGACCCCTAGGTCCAAGTCCTGGTCTCAGCAGTCTCTAGATAGGAGGAGTCTGTAAATCAGAAGTGGAATCATGGCTCAGTCTGCTGTCTTTTACTGTATTTTAGTCAGGGCCTGGGGTTGGGGATGATGAAGAAAGGGGGAAAGAGGTAAGCATTCAAACGTCCAGCTTGTCTCTATCTAAGGAATCTCCTGTTGCTCCCTAGCAAGAGACTTCTGCAATTTATTTTTTGCCTTAGAAATAGTAATGTAGTGTTAGTCACTCAGTCACGTCCACCTCTTTGTGACCCCATGGACTGTAGCCCACCAGGTTCCTGTGTCCATGGAGTTCTCCAGGCAAGAATACTGGAGTGGGTAGCCATCCCCTTGTCCAGAGGATCTTCTTGACCCAGGGAAAGAACCAAGGTCGCCTGCACTGCAGGCAGATTCTTTGTCTGAGCCATCAGGGAAGCCTCATTTCTTGCCATACAGTTGTCTATTGGAGGTCTCAGTATATCAAGCTTGCCCTAGGGAGTTATCTTTTTTATGCCTTTTCATACTGTTCTTGGGGTTCTCAGGGCAAGAATACTAAAGTGGTTTGACATTCCCTTCTCCTCATATTTTCCCTTCTCCACATCCTCCCTTCTCATATTTTGTCAAAACTCTCTACCATGACCTGTCTGTCTTGGGTGGCCCATGAAATTAAAAGACCCTTGCTCCTTGGAAGAAAAGCTATGACCAACCTAGACAGCATATTAAAGCAGAGACATTATTTTGCCAACAAAGGTCCATCCAGTCAAAGCTATGGTTTTTCCATAGTCATGTATGGATATGAGAGTTGGACCATAAAGAAAGCTGAGCACTGAAGAACGGATGCTTTTGAACTGTGGTGTTGGAAAAGACTCTTGAGAGTCCTCTGGACTGCAAGGAGATCAAATCAGTCAATCCTAAAGAAAATTAGCCCCGAATTTTCATTGGAAGGACTGATGCTGAAGCTGAAGCTCCAATATACTTTGGCCACCTGATGTGAAGAACTGACTCATTGGAAAAGACCTTAATGCTGGGAAAGATTGAAGGCAGGAGGAGAAGGGGACTACAGAGGATGAGATGATTGGATGGCATCACCAAAGCTATGGACATGAGTCTGAGTAAGCTCTGGGAGTTGGTGATGGACAGGAAAGCCTGGTGTGCTGCAGTCCATGGGGTTGCAAAGAGTCAGACATGACTGAGTGACTGAACTGAATTGAGGAAGTTATCAACACACAGATAGTAATTCAGGCTTTGGGCTTGGGTGAAATCCTATGGGAAGAATAGGTATAGTGAGAACAGAAAGGGCCAGAGGTGGAACCCTGGGGAACTCCAACATCTAGAACCAGAAAGAGAAACTGCAAAGTGAACTAGGAAGAATTTTCAGAGAAATAAGAAGGAAAATTTGGGGAGAAATGGTGTACTAAAAGTCAAGGAACAATCAGGTTTCAAGTAGGGAATAGTGTTCCAGTGGGCCAAATGATGCAGAGAGTAGCAGGGTCTGAAGAGTCTGTGCATTTGGCAATTAAAAGGTGACCTTGAGGGTTTCCCTAGTGGTCCAGTGACTAACACTCTGTGCTCCCAATGCAGTGGGCCTGGCCTCAATCCCTAGTAGATACTAGGGTTCCACATGCTGCAACTAAGAACCGGCTCAGCTGAAATAAATAATAAAGAAATAAATATTTTTTAAAAAAAGAAAGTGATCTTGGCCAAGCCAAGTTTTATTCTTTTAAGATAGAGATCAATGTTTGACCGAGAGTTGAAGATAGAAATCAGTGTTGAGCTGCCTGGAACTGAATAGGGATTGGGGGGGTAGAAGAGTGATCACAAAATTCAAGAAATTTTCTCAGTTCAAAAAATACATTTTCTGTAATATCCATGGATGGGGTGTCTCTGGTGGCTCAGAGGGTAAAGCGTCTGCCTACAATGCGGGAGACCCAGATTTGATCCCTGGGTCTTCAGTGGGATGGATGCTACGTCTCTTCGGTTGTGTCTGACTCTTTGCAACACCATGGACTGTAGCCCGCCAGGCTCCTCTGTCCGTGGGATTCTCCAGGCAAGAATACTGGAGTGGGTTGCCATTTCCTTCTCCAGGGGATCTCCCTGACCCAGAGATTCAATATAATTTATATTGAAACTGTAGGTCTTAAATAATTTCATTTAATTTTTGTGTATATAATGCAATAGATGCACGGAGGAGGGGAGAAGAAAATAAGCCAAAATTTTCACTGTTCTTGCCGTAGGATAGTGAGTTTATGGGTGTGCCTCCATTTTTCTTCTCTGTTTCCTTCTTATTCAAATGTTTAATATTATGTTCATGTTCTTTAAAAGAAAAACTATTTTAAAGATAAAAAAAGTATAACTTGCAAAGTAGTCACTGGCAGTTACTCCAAATGAATAAGGAATGACAAGGATTGTTTTCAACCTTGTTCAAATTTTCACGTTGATATTTTCCAGTATGGATGATTAGCACTTGAACACCAGCTAAAAATATAGGACCCTGAAACCGTAAACATACAGGTTTAAAACAGCAAGCTCTTAACCCTGCTGTATTTTAGACTCATGCAGAACTTTGGAAAACAAAATACTGATGCCCAGACCAATTACATCAGAATGTTCCTCTGGGGGTGAAGCCCAAGCTTGGGTGTTTTGTTTTAAGCTCCCCAGGAGCTTTTTCATGCAGCCAGAATTGAGAAGAGCTAGTTTAAGTTGCATAACAGGACTGTGTCTAAAAATCATTTCATTGCTTTTTCTCCTCTCCATCCCCATTTTTTGATCAGGTCAAGTCACACTAATACACTTTCAAAGCATCCTATACTATTCTTTCTATCAGCTCTAACTGTGGACATATGTATTTACACGACTTTTCCGTTCATGTCGACTGCTTCCCCTACTGATGAGTCAGGTGATGAAAGGGACTCTGATGTAAAATGAGTTCTCAACCAGCACCACAGTGTAGGTAATCAATAACCATCTGCTGAAAAAACAAATCAGGATCAAAATATTTACAGATTAGATGATGGGTGTGTTTCACACTCAGGAGAAAAGTGTGCCATTTTCCTTCCCAAGTGGGCCAGGCTGGCCTGAGAGGAGAAAGAGAGCCAGAGGGAACCAGAGTAAGGCTGAAGCTGGATGAAGCACAAGTGAGTGGAATACACATCCAGCTTTGCTGAAGTTTGGCGTTTACCAGACACAGGAAGCAATTTCAGAGAGAGGTGCGAAGAGCTCCCATCCCCAAGGCTGAGAGGCTGACTCCCAAGGTCAAATTCCTGAGCAGAGGGGACAATAAGGACACTTATGCTGTCCAGACAACTTTCAAAAGGGCTCTTGGATCTCTGAGATTCTATGCCACTTATTTAAAGTAACTGTCAGGTCAAAAATTTGGAAAGACTACAAGAAAGTACAAACTTTTGTTTCATGAATAAAATGCCCAAATCAGTGAATTGATGTTTTGTTTGTAAGATCCATGCTTCATGAATGTGCACAACTAAGGGGAAAGATGGATTGAGATAAATGATAAATATGATGCCTTACTTAAAGACCATCTTAAAACCGTAGTAGCTTCCAAAAATATAGTATGGAGGAGTGTGTTATGTAACTCCCATTTCTAAAGCGACTCAGATATGTGATTGATTGAGCGTTCAAAATAGTCAGTGGTTCAACAATTCAAAGGTTGATTCTAAATACATTCACGTATCACTGCAGATATTGCCTATCTAGATACAAAGACAGAACTCACTGAAGAATGTCAAGGACACATGAAGAACATTTCACAGACTGTAAATGAGGGGACAGTTTTGTCTTTATCTTTCTATAACCACTTACTTTTTTCATTTAAGACATTTGTCTGAGTTGATCATTTGGCACAGAAGCTTATAAATTAAAAAAGCAATTAGCAAAGACACTTGAAACAAAGCTTTTAGAATTGAGAAGGGAAAAAAGTGTAAAAATTCATTTTTGCACACACAGCTAGAAATGAGAATTCTATGTACATTTTTGAGAGGCAAAAACGATCATCATTTTCTGAGAACTTCATTGCATAGAGTATTTTTAATGTGGAATTGAAGACATGATTTTATCATTTCTAACTAGCTCAGGAGAAATTACTCGCAAAATGAAAGGCTTTCTCATTAACTACAAATTCTGGTTTCTTGATTTAAAAATCAAGGATGTGAATCAGTGGAGCAAACCAAATGGGATACAGAGGCAATTCCTTTAATCAAAAGAACACAGCAATAGAACAAAGAGTGGGCAGGCACTAAGGTGCCTGATTCCTTAAAAGACTGTTATTAGGATACATACAGTACACACAGGAAAGCGTTCTTCCAATACCACAAGATGTCCTTGCTCACAAAAAGCTTTCATACTGAAGCAAGGGACAAACGGAGTGTCTTTCTTTTGCTGGAGTATGCAGTCTGGGTGGACATGTGACTGAGGCTTTGCACCAGGCCTACTGGATGTCACCTGATCTGTAGTCGCACACCCCACCTCTGGCACTTCTTTCTGAGCCTTCTGTGCTGCTTGCCCAAAGCCTTGCCGGGAACAGGAACCTCCAGATCTGCTTGCTTGCTGCCTGCTCTGCCCCTGTGTCTGCCACCAGCCTCTCCGCAGTGTGCCTGAGCTTGCGGCTGGCTTCCCGAGCAGCCCCATCAGCCTACTGGCAGTGAAGAGAGCCCACAGGGACCGGCGGAAGACAATGCTCCAGCAAAGCGTGGAGTGCAGATGTTCTCCAGGCAACTCTATGTGACATCTATCCGCTGCCAAGCTGGATACCACCAAAGAATGAATAACACAGCTGCTGCTGCTGTAAGAGTGAGCCAGGCAGAAGCAGGACAGAAGACACCCAGGCAAACACCTCAGTAATTATGTATCTGTTACTGATTATTCTTACGCATAAGAAAAGTAGTCCTGGGTGTGAAAGGGTCACCTGGATGTAATGCTAATTTGAATCATGGGTCTTCCATTAACCAATTGTGTGATTCTGGGCAAGGAATTGATATAATTTTTTTATCTGTACCTAATTTCAGGATTACTGGAAGAATTCAATGAGACCCCTCCAGGGCTGTGGAAAGAGGCTTACGCTCTCCCAGACCACCTCTCAGGGGCTTTGAGTCAAACTGGTCTAATCCCATCTTTCTCCAGTTGCCCAGTTCACAAGCCTCAAGGCTCAATTCTCATGACTGAACCTAGTGCTGGGAGTATTCTTGAGCTAACTCAACACGCATTGTGCTGTGTGCTTAGTCATTCAGTCACGTCCCACTCTTTGTAACCTCATGGACTGTAGTCCATTAGGCTCCTCTGTCCATTGGGATTCTCCAGGCAAGAATACTGGAGTGGATTGCCATGCTCTCCTACAGGGATCTTCCCAACCCAGGGATCGAACCCAAGTATCCCACACTGCAGGTGGATTCTTTACCACCTGAGCCACTAGGGAAGCCCATGAATACTGAAGTGAGTAGCCTATCCCTTCTCCAGGGTACCTTCCCAATCAGGAATCAAACTGGAGTCTCTTTGCACTGCAGGTGGATTCCTTACCAGCTGAGCTACCAGGGAAGCTCATATTAAGGGCTTCTGTTATGTTGCAGGCATTGAGGAAAATGTGTACATTTCCTGCACATATAGAATTTGCAAGTCAAATTAGAGAAATAAACATTGATCAAATAATGATGCTAGTGAAGGAATAACAAGCTGGAGAAAATGCTGTGAAAAAGAAGCACAGGATGCTCTTGGAGTTAATATCAAGGAGACCAGGGTTTCAGGGAAGGATTTCCCACAAAAATGCCCCATAAGCAGAGAATTGAAGGATAAGAAGGAATTAGCTGGATGAAGGGAGGGCTGAGGAAGAGGTGGCAAAGAGTGTGGCATTAGGAACTGAAAGAAGCCCAAGTAGCTGGTGTGATTGGGGACCATGTTTGGGAATTGGGCTCTTTCCTGAGAGCGATGGGAAATCACTGAAAAGCTATAAGCAAGGTGACAGCAAAATGAGATTTGCATTTTAAAAACTCCACTGGATACTGTGTGAATAATATATTGGCCAGATGAAAGAGTAGAAGAGGGGAGACTAGTCTGGAGGCTCTTGCCATGATGTGGCAGGAGCTGCTAATGGCCCAGCCTGCAGTGTGACATTGCACAGGCTGAAGGCTGTGGTGACAGGGTTGAACAAGACAGGCTGGGTCTATGCCTTTGTGGAGCTTCTGGGCAAAGTGTTAAACTAGTATTCACAGCTGGGATGAGTACTGAGTTCTATGAGTGCATGAAGCAGAAGTTCTAGAATACTCTGCTGACTCTCCCTTTCTGAGCTTGGAGCCTGTTCTTGAGACAGCTCTGTCAAGAATAAGCCCTGATGGTTCATGGATAAATCAGTTTGATGATGACTTCTTGTTGGATTTCTTTTTTAAATTTTTATCTGTTTGAAAAAGCGAGTCCCTGCCAAATATCAAACTGGTTCAATTTCTGTATCATAGTTCTCTTTTCCAACCCCAAGCCCAGACTAGAACCTACTGACCACCCAAACTTTTCAGTTAGAACCTCAACCCATCAACAAGCGTGTCCTCAGAATCTGACCCACCCCAGTAAGATTTCTGTGCCAAATGCCAGACCTTCTCCTGGTTAGACCCTTACTGAATCTCACTCATTCCCAAGATACAGGAGCAGCTCTCCTCTAGGTTTCATTGTAAACCCTTAGTTCCAGCACTACAAACTTGTGGAAAATAGGGTAATTATACATCCTCATCTTGATATTTTAATGACAAGTTTTGCTGAATTATTTTTATTGTGGTGAAACTGTTATAAAAATCTTTGCTAATGTACACAAAGGCAGAGAAGAGATATTGCTTTTGAAAAGCACTCAAGCAAAATATTTGATATTCTTTTCTGCAAAGACAAACCACTGTGGCTTTCATTCTAGGTTTCATAACATAAAAGAAAAGGAGATCCTGACCAAAACCCTGAACTTATGAAAATTACCAAGGAATGAAAACAGAATTTTAGAGTAAGTGGTTGATTATGACTTTTCCACCTGTACCATTCCATGTGGTAGAGTGCATAATGAAAGCAACTATGCATGTTTAACAGTGCCTTGCTGAATGATAGTTTGTGTTGACGGCATCCTCACATCAACCAGTTCAGGTAAACAATAATGAGAAGCTTCAAGAGGAAAATAGGAGTCTGGTTCAGTTAAAGTAATGATTAATTCACAACTGCAAGACACACCTTGGAAAGTTTCACATAAAGAAGGACGTACTGGGCTTGTTTATCTCTGAGTTGAATTGCATCAGTGATGTGAGGTGTGGGGTACTGACTCTATTCTTAAAAGACTTAGGTCTTCCAGAACTGAGTTTTATAATAATTGGTCTTTACAATTGAAAAGAAATTCTTACACAGAAATAGGATCCCTTCTTCCCCTCTCAAACACATATTGACCATCTCTCTTCTAATTTCTTTAGGAAACTAACACAAGAAACATGGAAATTAAAAACTATAACTTCTACTTCTGGCTCTCCTTCTGATCTTCTGTATGATGGCAGAGCAGCTCAAGAACTTCAACATCTAAATTAAAATTTGGCTTTTAAGTTGTGCTCAAAAGCCAGAAACGTGCAGGTGTTACTGAAATGATTGATGTGTGACCCATGGTTTTTCCACATTAGGCATGAATACGGGACTATCTTTTGGTTTATGATTCATACAACTGCCTCTGCAGTTTGCCTCTAGGAGTCAATGAGGAAAGCAACTACCAATCTGAGCTACCAGTCTGGTTTACCTTCTCTGTCCTTGGTCACATCACTGCCACACACTGGATCACAATCTGTCCTTGAGACAGAGCACAAAGTGGCAGACAGTTATTTAGACATTCACAGCAACTAAATGAAACCCCTGCCAGGCAAGGTAATCTACTGCTCTGTGACCAGATGCCACAGTGACAAAATTCAGCAAATGATCAATTGATGTAGATCTGGGGAAATGGCACTGGCAGCATCCTCCTGGTTCTGGGAGGGACAGTGTGGGCTGGTGGAATAAGTTACTATGCAGTCAGGTCGAATTGGGTTGCAAGTTTTACTGAGCCTCCTATTAGCTGGAAGGCCTTGAACTGTTAATCTTCTTGAACTTGAACATTCTTGTCTGCAAAATGGAAAGACAGTAAAATCTACTTTGTAGATTGTTGCAATACTTTGAGATAATATAAAAAATCTTATTACAGAACTTGGCACATAGCAGGCAGTTGGTAAAATGTGGCTTGTTTCTGAGACTCCCTTTCCAGTCTATCCTCCCATTGTGGTCAGATGATTCCTTCCTTAAACACAACTGTTACTTTGCCTTTTTTTTTTTTTTTTTTTTTGGCATAGTCATATCTATCCAAGGAGACTTCCCTGTAGCTCAAATGGTAAAGAATCTGCCTGCGAGGCAGAAGACCTGGGTTTGATCCCTGGGTTGGGAAGTTCCTCTGGAGAAGGGAATGGCAATTCACTCCAGTATTCTTGCCTGGAGAATTCCATGGGCAGAGAAGCATGGCAGGCTACAATCTGCGGGGTTGCAAAGAGTTGGACATGATTGAGTGACTAACACACACACACACATCTATTCAAGAGAAGTCCCAATGACTCAAGAGGTAAAGAATCTGCCTGCAAGCAAGAGATGCAAGTTTGATTCCTGGGTTGAGAAGATCCCCTGGAAGAGGAAATGGCAACCCACTCCAGGATTCTTGCCTGGGAAATGCCATGGACAGAGGAGCACGATGGGCTACAGTCCACAAGGCTGAAAGAGTTGGACACGACAGAGCACGCACATGCACGCATGCATGCATTCACTTATCCAAATGTATCTGCCTGGTCCAGTCACTCTCATGCAAATGATCCTTACTGATTCTAGCGTGAGTTTCCTCCCTGGCCTGAAAAGTCCTCCTTTTTTACCTCTGTCTATCCAAATTCCTCCCATGTTTGCATTTGGTTGGTTGGTTGGTTTTTTAAACCACCCCAAGTTCTACTTCCTTCTTTAGGGGAAACCTTACTCACTGACCTCCCTATGTGTTTATAAGGCACCTACAGGTAATCTGCACCTCACAAACCATACCAGAATTTCCTATGTGCTAATCTCCTCACCAACAGATGGTAAATCCCCTAGTGCAAGGATAGTATCACCAACTAATCTGTGTCTACCATGGTTCTCAGTAAAATTTTGACCATGTGACAGACTCTTACATTTCTGTTAATGACTCACCATAGAGTATTCTCTCTTCATGTCGACTTTACTTGATTAGTAAGTACTTGTAATACTCATGCTTTCACTGGAGTTGAAATATAGCTTTAAACAATCATGTTTAAAGTCAACTAAAATGGCAGTTTCTATCTATTCCTAATAAAAAAATTATATTTGTGAGACTTAAAAGTATTCCAATAGCTTTTTTTCCCCCATCCTTTTCCTCCAATAGGAATAACTTAAAGCCATCCAAGGCCTAAAATAAATGAATGAATGTGAGTATGAATGAAAGAAGTGGAGGGATTATGAACAAGAATTCAGAGCTTCTTACCTGCAAAAGCTTGGGACATTTGATTAACCACATAGAAAATCTTTTAGAAAGAGCTGGCAGCAAATCTTCTGCTAGGCTTCTTTATTGTTCTAAAGGGATAAGATATTTCCACAAACAATTATTTGTAATCTAGTTTATGGTATTCTAAAGCATCTCCAACATCTCTAAAGCAAATTAATTTTCATTTACTTTATGATTTTAAAATAAATGGAGTCCATTTTAAAAGTAAACTAAAAGCTTACTTTTAGCAAAGTGGTATAATAGAACGGTCTCAAAGTCAAATAACCCCTTTGTCTGATCACAAGAATACTAAGCCTTATAGCTCTATATTTACTGAATAAAGGTGTATAAAACGATGCTTGCAAAATAAAGGCTCTGTGCAAAAGAGAGTGCAAGACTTAAGTCAGAATCTTTGAAGGGTGAGCTAACAACATCTATGGCTGACAGAAATAAACAGTAAGTGAGATTTCTCAGTTGTAGATAATCCAGATTTGACTGGAGAGCACAGTTATCTGTGGTCAATAATTATCAAGTAGAACCCCAGAAATCAAGTAGCAAGAAAGAGTGCCATCACAAGAGTGGTGGATGATGGGACTCTGACCCTGGAAACACCTCTCAATTCTGATTGTACTTTGAACCACCTGGGGAGAGTTAAAAAAAATCATATCAGGCCATCAGTCCCATAGATCCTGATTTGATTGGTCTTCAGGGGATCTGGAGCATTGTGGGGTGGTGTGTTGGAGGGAGGGTGTCTTTTGCTCTGTTTCAAAATTTCTCAGGTAATTTTACTTGGTAAACAGCATTGAGAATCAGTGGTCTAGGTTAGTTGCAACATGCTTAATTTTCGTGTTAGTCAATCAGTCGGCCGACTCTTTGCCACCCTACTTTCCTTCCCCTCTTACATCCACTCCCCAACAATACCCTCCCACCTAAACTTGGAATTAATCAAAATGTATCTAAATTCTAAGATCAAGTAGCAGTGGGAAAAGTGACTTACTTTCCAGGTCTGAAAGCCTGACCTCTCTCTTTTAACCTGAGTTAGCCCTTCTGTTCTAAAGCAGATTCCTTCCATGATTTATTTATGTGATTTAAGGATTATGATTGAGATACTAGTATCAGCTGATGACTCTCTTGAATGCCACCAGAGAATTCCCATTGCTGAGTAGTCAGTTGTCTGTTTCAATCTAAAAAGTTCCACAGCAGGGCCCTTAATCAGACTGAAGAAGAGTGTCACTGGAGAGCCACTATCAATTGCTTAGTAACATGAATCAGCACAAGAACTGGTTTGGACATAATTCAGATAACAAGAATATGAAGTGTTTTCCTCATAGGGGAGCTGAACATACACAAAACCATAATGTTTTCATGGCTGATACCTGATAGGTTAAGCAAAGTATTTACTATGTAGTTTGAGTATTTCTAAATTAACATTGAATTTGCATTATTTTATTATGTTTTAAGAAATATGCTGGGGGATTTTTCAAGTATTTTTGATCGACTTATGATTCGAGAAGGATGATTTTATATACTCCTGGGCTTCTGGCCAATACTTTGCTAGGCTGACAATCAAATCTGACTTTGGCCTGGTTTCTAAGCAAGACTTTGGGTGCGCTAAAAGCCAATAAATGCACTGTGTGTTTTACTGCCCTCTATTGGCTGGAGTGAGGACTGCTGGCTGGAGTAGAATAACCTGAGATTTGTTTCTAGTAGGAGATGTGCAAGGCACTTCACTTCATACAGGTTAACTTCCAGAGCAGTCTGATTGTAAGATTTGACAGTAGGATTAATTGGCGCCCACCACAAATATTTCTAGGGATGAACCCATAGCAAAATACCTGCACATGCATTTTTTCATTTCACAAAAACCTCCTCACCTTGCAAATAAGAAGCAGAAGCTAAATTCCACACATCACCAAGTAGCTTCTCCTTCATATAAGGAGAGAGCAAACCTGGAGATTTTTCTACACCGTATTTCTTCTGCTTACTACTCCTCACTTTTCTAGGTTAAAAGAAATCTTTGGTAACCACTCGTCTTTCACAATGGAATGTCACTAAATATTTTTTAACGATGGTAGAAATAGAAACAGAGGAGATTGTATAGAGGTAACAATCAGGAAAATAAAGGCACAAATACTTTAAAGTGATTATCCAGTGGGTGTGGGGCTGGAAATGGGGTGAGAAGGGAGAGAGAAAACTTTTACTTAGATTTTAGACTCTCTTGTTATGTATCAGTTTTATCGTTATCTTTCTAAACTTCCAAGTCTTTTATAAATAGTTTAGTTCAGAGACAGCAGAAGAAATATTTCTATGCCTGGCTAGTGACAGAGTGTTGTGGCGGGTAAATTAGTTAGGGTAGAATAGCTGCTATAAAAAAAAATTAAGCCCCAAATGGACAATGACGCAGACACCATAGAAGTTTACTTCTCTCTTTCAGAGCAAGGCAGTTCCAGGTGAGTGAGGTGGGACTGCAAAAATAGGAGGAAAGGGAGGAAAATATGCTGTGTTACAATAGTCATTCAAGAAACCAGGCTAGCAAAGGCTCCACCATCTTCAGCACGTGGGTTTTAACGTCACCTGAGAATCAACACTGAGCGGGTAGGACGGGAAAGGACATGGAGAACTACGCATGCGAGGATTTTTAAGGGCCATTACTTCTGCTCACATTCCATTGATTGGAACTCAGTCAGTTGGCCACACCCAACTGCAAGGGAGACTGGGAAACATGGACCAGCTGAATACCGCAGAAGTAGAGAACCAGATGGAGCTCTGCTTAGCAGATAGGTGTTCTAACCCAAAGGATTACCATATATACTTCTAGGATCCCTGTTTTGGGGACCCATAGTCAAGTCTAAGGATACTAGGATAAAACCCAAAGACAAGACATAGAATATCTTCTGTGGCACATCCCTTTAGCTCGCCTCTGAATTCAGCTGAAGTTGAACGGTTCCCATGCTCACTGCCTGTGTCCCGCCTGGAGTGCCCCTGTAACTCTCAGTTCTGCCTCTGGGGTTTTTCTGAAACCACAAGAGTTTCCTCAACTAGTGCAGGACGGTCCAGAAGTATAGAGGAATCAATACCCTGGGGGCAAACCTAAACCAGTGGTGGACAAAGCGGGTGGATTCTCAGGTACATCCTACTTGGGTTTTCGTAGTTTCCAGTGGAGTGGAGCCCCAGACCCTCTGCACTAGTAACCGACCCAATAATGTACTACTTATGAACTTTTTCCATCTGTGTCACTCTCTTTCCTGCTTCCTCAGATCACCTTCCAAATGAAACACTTGAACTCAAGACAACTCAGTCCCAGGCTCTGCTTTCAGGAAGAATGACCCAAATTAAGACAGAAGAGGAGTTAAAATGCTTGCCTTCAGCTTCTCAAGAAAGCAAACTCCAGGAATTTAGGAACCCAGTCTGTGACAGGATTGAGAAAGGATTTGTTCCCCATTTTGGAATCCTAGGCTTGAATCTGCAGAGGTTATTGCTGGTTCAACTTGGAAGTGTACTGAACAGATACCTGACTTACTCCCAAACAGTGATAACATTCTCTAAAGAGGGAAGTATACACTTGAAAGAATAAGGTCCCTTGGGGACTGCAAGAGTCACATAGTCTAGGCAATTTGTTTGCAAGGAACAGAAAGCCTTTCAGGGTGGCTTAAGGAAAGAGTTTTAGTATGAGAATACAGGGGACTTCCAAAGCACTCAATTGCAGTAAGTGTGGTCAGACCATACAGTAACTGGAAATCATTGAACAGCTATTTGCTGTCTCTGTCTATCCAGGACAACATGTTCTCTCAACTCTGCTCTATGTCCACTTTGGTCTTTGAAGTCTAGCTTCTGGGCATGGCTGTCAGTTTCTTAGTTTCTGCCTTAGAATTATATTTCATGTGGCTTTGCATCAAAAAATGCACCAACTGTGGCCCAAACACTATGCAGCCATAATTTAGTGCCTACCTCTTCATTTGGAGTTTAGTGTATGTGGGGTTTGAGGAGATGGAAGCCAAACTAGAAAAATAAGATGGATGTGGCAGGAAAATTGAGGTGGCCTTTTTTTCAGGGGGTGGCTGCGAGGGCTTCTCATTGTGGTGGCTTCTCTTGTGGAGCATGGGCTCTGGAGTATGCAGACCCGTAGAGTATGCAGGCTCTAGAGTAGTTGTGGGACACGGGCTTAGTTACCCTGTAGCATGGGTGATCTTCTCAGACAAGTGATCAAACCTGTGTTCCCTGCATTGGCAGGTGGATTCTTAACCACTGGACCACGAGGGAAGTCCCAGGGTGGATATATTTTTGATATGGAAACTAGGGTAGAGTGACCTCAGCAGAAGAGATCACTTTAGTTATTACAGGCCAAAGCAAATTAGAATGGTAGCTGGAGAAGGTCTAAGATTAAAGAATTAAGACTGGGACTGGATGATGAAAGGAACAGAGGCAAGTTATGGCACATGTGTTAGAGAGCAATGGTGCCATGCTACAACAGGTATGTGTCTGTGGCTACAAGTAATAGAAAGACCAATTCTAACTTAAACAATAAGAATATCTAATTATGTCACCGAAGAAACTAGAGATAGGCTATTCAAGAATTGGTTAATAAAGGAGGTCACAGATGTCACCTCTCTGGGTTGGCTTCTCTGTCATTCTCTGGGTATTACCCTAAGGGTCAGACCACGACTGCTGTAACACCAAATGCTCCCATATGAAAGGCAGGGATGTTTTTATTTTATTTTTTTGGTAACTGTCCCTTTTATCAATAATTAACCCTTCTTCAGATGTTCACAGCATCCTTCCCTTCAGGTTTCATTGCTCAGAGTAGGGTCACATACTTAATCTTTAACCAATTACTTGCAAAGGGAAATTCCACTATAGCAGGGACTTTATCTGTCTTATTCATTGTTGTATTCTTAGAATTGCAGAAGGCAATGGCACCCCACTCCAGTACTCTTGCCTGGAAAATCCCATGGATGGAGGAGCCTGGTAGGCTGCAGTCCATGTGGTCGCTCAAGTCAGACAAAACTGAGCGACTTCACTTTCACTTTTCACTTTCATGCACTGGAGAAGGAAATGGCAACCCGCTCCAGTGTTCTTGCCTGGAGAATCCAGGGACGGGGGAGCCTGGTGGGCTGCCATCTACGGGGTCGCACAGAGTCAGTCACGACTGAAGCGACTTAGCAGCAGCAGCAGCAGCAGAAGCATTCTTAGAACTGAGAATGTTTGGCACATAGTAAGCACTCAACAGATATTTGCTGCATGATTGAAAAGGTTATAGATTCACCATGATTGGCTTGGATCAATCTGTGGCTTGTCCTCTGAGGCAGGGGCCAGAGCTTGTCTTTCCTTAAGCATATTGCTTCCCCATAACCACATCCCACTCAGCCTTGACTATGCATACTTGGCACAAAAAGTATTCCAAGATGCATCTTTGAGACCAAGTGGTCTCAAAGAGTCGGACACGACTGAGCAAATGAACTGAACTGATGATTATCCTCTTTAAAACTGAGGTATAGTTGTACAATATTATGCAGTTTTCAGGTATACAACATAGTGATTCACAATTATTAAAGCCTTTACTCCATTTATAGCTATATAAAATATTGGCTATATTCCTTGTGTGTGTGTGTTAGTCACTCAGTCATGTCTGATTCTTTGCAACCCTCATGGACTGTAGCCCACCAGTCTCCTCTGTCCATGGAATTCTCCAGGCAAGAATACTGGAGTGGGTAGCCATTCCCTTCTGCAGAGGATCTTCCCAAGCCAGAGATTGAACCCAAGTCTCCATTGCAGGAGGATTTTTAACCATCTGAGCCACCAGGGAAGCCCATGCTTATAATATATTCTTGTAGCTTATTTATTTTATAAATACTAATTTGTAACTCTTAATCCTCTACCACTATCTTACCCCTCCCTTCCTCCTTCTCCCCACTATTATCCAGTAGTTGGTTCTCTATATCTGAATCGAATTCTTTTTTATTATAATTACTAGTTTCTTTTATATTTTAGATTCCACATATAAGTGATATCATACAGTATTTGTCTTTCTCTGTCTGACTTATTTTGCTTAGCATAATACCCTCCAAGTCCATCCATGTTGTTACAAATAGCAAAATTTCATTCCTTTTTATGGCTGAGTTGCATTCCATTGTGTATCTATACCACATCTTTATCCATTCTTCTACTGATGGAAATATGCTTCCATATTTTTTCAGTTGTAAATAATGCTGAAAAATATTGGGGTGCATGTACCTTTTCAAATTATTATTTTTTGTTTATTCCAGATAATATACCCAGAAGTGGAATTGTTGGATCATATGATAGTTCTCTTTTTAGTTTTAATGAAATTTCCATGCTGTTTTGCATATAATGATCTTTTTAAGTTACATCTTGACTAGACTATGGTCCCCGGTCATTCAATCAGGTGTTAACCTAGATGTTATAGTAAAGTCTTTTTGTAGATATGATTACAGTTCATCAGTTCAGTTCAGTTCAGTTCAGTCGCTCAGTTGTGTCTGACTCTTTGCAACCCCATGAGTTGCAGCATGCCAGGCCTCCCTGTCCATCACCAACTCCTGGAGTTCACTCAGACTCACGTCCATCGAGTCCGTGATGCCATCCAGCCATCTCATCCTCGGTCATCCCCTTCTCCTCCTGCCCCCAATACCTCTCAGCATCAGTCTTTTCCAATGAGTCAACTCTTCACGTGAGGTGGCCNTCTCTCCCAGGGCGCTGTCTGTGAGCCAGCAGCCCTCACAATCTCCCCGACCTCTCCCTTCCCACCTTGTTTGATGGCAGCTGGTCTTTGTGCTTTTGCGATGGGCTTCCAGACGAGACGCGGTCCGGGTGACGGGCCGGCTCATTTCTAAACCACAGATGCTTCAACTTCCTACATTCAGTGCATGAAATCAACAGGTTGACATGGTGGTTTCCTCATGGAGAAAGGAGACAGTTCCAAAAGAGGATTCAAGTTTGGCCAGGTCTGAACTTTATGGAGTTCTCATATGAGAACTTTGTCAACATGAAGTGTTGTGACAACTCCCAAGCCAGAAACTGCCAGGGTCACTGCGGAAAGAGTGACTGGCAGCTTTACTCGCAGTGTGAAAGCGGGCAGCCAACAGGGTGACCGGCTCTTCTCCTGGGTGCTGTAGAAACAGTATCTCTAGCAATTTCATTTCTCTTAGATATATTGAAAGTCAAAGTGAAAATCACTCACTCATATCCGGCTCTTTGCAACCCCATAGACTATGCAGTCCGTGGACGTCTCCCAGCCAGAATGCTGGAGTGGGTAGCCTTTCCCTTTTCCAGGGGATCTTCCCAACCCAGAATTCAAACCCAGGTCTCCCACATTGTGGATGGCTTCTACACTAGCTGAGCCACCAGGGAAGCGATGTATCGGCACTTTCTAATATGGCACTCACAGAGCTTCATGGAGAGATTCAACAAGAGGCACGTGTGGTCACAGCAATGCAAGTCAGTGGGCCGGGGAACACGCTCAGGGAGACAGAGGGGCTGAGAGCCAGGAGGATGGCGTGCGGAGGAGAGGCTGCTTCTGACTGTCCCGCATCGCGGCCACCGGCTCTGCCTGCGGCTCGTGCCCTGGGGATGGGCTGTTTCATCCTTGATGAAGAAGCCAGCGCCGCCTGGGGTCAGATCAGAGCTGTCCTCTTTCCTCCCGGCCTCACCACGTGGCCGCCTGCCTGGCTCCCAGGCGCACGAGCACCGTCCCTGTCCACGGGAGGTCACACGTGGGGACGCTCTGCAGGCAACAGGACAGCAGCCGGGTCTGTGTCTCAGATCCAGGCCTGCCTCCGTCCTGCCCCGGTGCCCCCTCCCCCTTCTCTTTTGCCACCAGCCAGGGTCTCTGGACAGCAGCGTCTGCCCCTTGCAGCCATGGGCAAAGGCACATGCCTTCTAGGACAGTGCATGTGGCATGCCTCCCACGCCGACTCGAGGTTGGCACAAAGTTCGTCTTTTCATAAACGCCGCCGGTAGGTGTTGCCCACCGTGGTCAGTGGAGCTGGCATCTCCCGCCCGGGGCTGACTGGCAGCTTGTCTTCTTAGGAATGATTTCTACTGATCTCCATGCATCTGCTCTCTCAGTTCAGTTCAGCTCAGCTGCTCCGTCATGTCCGACTCTTTGCGACCCTGTGGACTGCAGCACGCCAGGCCTCCCTGCCCATCACCAACTCCCGGAGTTTACTCAAACATGTCTGTTGAGTCGGTGATGCCATCCAACCATCTCATCCTCTGTTGTCCCCTTCTCCTCCCGCCTTCAATCTTTCCCAGCATCAGAGTCTTTTCAAATGAGTCAGTTCTTCACACCAGCTGGCCAAAGTATTGGAGTTTCAGCTTCAGCATCAGTCCTTCCAATGAATATTCAGGACTGATTTCCTTTAGATGGACTGGTTGGCTCTCCTTGCGGTCCAAGGGAGTGTGCTCTCTGAGCCCCAGTGAAATAAAAGAGAAAGTGAGAGTCAGAGAAGCCCACTCCCTGCCTGGAGGAGACTGTCTCCTTCTCTGTGACCCATGAGAAAGATGTGATAAAACCTACCTCAGAATCTCCAAAAGAGGCTCATGCCCGCTTTATCTCAGCGTTCTCAAAGCAAATGCTTGGAAGAGGCAAACTGCTGTCCAAACAAGCCCTTACGCTGTGACAAGGGC
>SJXQ01008770.1:178425-195379 GCA_006408695.1 Aepyceros melampus
TGATGGTGGTGGTGGTGGTGATGATGGTGGTGATGGTGGTGATGGTGATGGTGGTGATGGTGGTGATGGTGATGGTGGTGATGGTGGTGATGGTGGTGATGGTGGTGATGGTGATGGTGGTGATGATGGTGGTGATGGTGGTGATGATGGTGGTGGTGGTGGTGGTGATGGTGATGGTGGTGATGATGGTGGTGGTGGTGATGGTGATGATCCTGATGGTGGTGGTGGATGTGATGGAGGTGGAGCTGGTAGCAAGGTGTCAGTGAATGATGAATGTCAGTTTAGCTAGAAGTGCTGTGTTTAGGAGAGTGATCCCCATGACAGTTTGGGTCCAGAACACCAGGAAGGGAACTGCAGCAGGAAGCCCTCCCTCACCCCCTGGGGCCTGATGGCGTGTTAAGACAGAGCTGTGGGTGCCTGCAGGTCAGGTGGGGCAGCTGGTCTGATGCGAGTCCTACCTGCTGGAGGCCTGAGGGCCCATGATGGCTCAGAATGGCCCTTGGCCCCTCCACACCAGCCTAGTTCTTTTACTTGCAGCTGGAGGGCTGCAGTGCCTCTGGCATTGAGCGCTGAGCCATGCTCGCCTGACGGCCCGCACTGCCCACTCAGTGTCCCTGGGGCCTCGCTGGCCTGACTGCATTGCGCTGCCCACAGAGTATCCCTTGCCAGTCTCCCCTGCCCCCCTGTGGACCCTTTGCTGGCATCCTTAGAGCATGGATGCAAACGCTGCAGGCAGAGTCCAAAAACAAGCATCAGAGGGTCCCCAAGTGGGACTGAAGCAGAAGAGGAGATTGAACGCAACGTCTCCAGACATTTTATTTTGATTAAAACATTAAAGTGCATGGCAGTTCTTCATGGAAATTGTAAATCTTTACCGGAGGAAAATGAGAAACATAGGAAGGACGTGGAATAACGGCTTGGGGTTGCCCAGGCTTCGACGCCTACTTGATTTTACTTGGGGAGCTGGGTATTGCTGTTCCCAAATTAATTTTTGGAAAATGAATTATTGACTGCAGATTTAATTTATTCCTAATAAGTGGAATATGTGTGTAACCTGGGCCTGACAGAGGGGTTAGCAAAGCCAGAAGAATGACTAGGCAGTGATGTGTTGAGGGGTCCCCAGAGGGGAGGAGTCAGAGACTCCGGCCCCAGGACGGCTCTGCTGGGCGCCTCCTGACCTGGAGTTCCATCCTGTGATGTTCCCAGGGTGAAGCGTGTTCTTAGTGGCCTCGGTGTCAGAGTTGGCGAAGCTGGGATGCCCACGGCCTGGCTTTTCTTTCTGCTGTGTCCCCCCTGGGTTTGACCGTCTTGCTGTCTCTGTGCTGGAGGGCACTTTGCAGGGAGGGTCCTTCCAGAGGTGGCCCTGGTGATGGAAGGGACTAAAGTGAGGTGGGTATGTTCGCATGTTCTCCACTCTGCTGAGGGGTGGGGGTGGGGGCAGGGGCGGCAAGGAGCTAGGAGGCACAGGTGTGAACACTCCCCATGAAGCCAGAGCCCCAGGTGGGGGGAGCACATCCCTCGGCATCAGTGCCCACATCTGCAGAATGGGCACAGGAAGAGCTCCCAGTGTCCTCGAAGTGAGGGCCAAGAGGAGGCAGAGGGTGTCAGGATGCCTGGGAGCGTGTTACACTGCATTTCAGATCAGGCCTTTTATTTTCCTCCTGCTAATCTTTATTCCACTGATGCTCCTTACAAAAATACATGTCTGGTATCTAGGAAAAGAAAAATATTTATCTAGATTTCAAAATTCTCCCTTTTGTTAGTCTGGCCAGCCCAGTGAAATCACGGCAGTTTCATTATACAGCCTGACACATGAATGCTGAATTTCCAGGCACACTATGTGTTTGGGATACAGCTATATGAGGTGTTGTATTGCTGACTGTGATATATCACAGAGTGGTATCTATAAAGCATGTATCTGAAAATTAATATTAAAACATAAAATATTCTTTCAGGTTAAAATGAATTCAATACTTACATTCATTTAGATTAATTTATGTAGATTAAAATATTTTAGTTCACAACTTCTTTTAATAAGTATTCAAATAATGATAGCATACAATAATGATCCTAATGCCATCCACAGTGCCAGTCATTGTGATGAGGGGACAGATGGGGGTGATTGCTGCCAGAACATGCAGAATTTGGGTGATTATTCAGAGAAGGTTGGCAGGCCTTGCAAGTGGTAGGGATTATTTATTTTTCTAAGTACATTTATCTGGAACATTTACATCTGTGATAATAGAATTGTTTTATTCATCATGCCGCGTGCATTAAAAATGTCTGTTCCTCCAAGTCCTCACGGTGATTTCTTAATGATTTTTAAACAAAATTCCTGCTTTGGAATATGATTAGAGTATGCAGGCATGCACTCCCCTACTGTCGCACTTGGAATCACCGGTGAACTCGGTTCCGTTTGTGTGTGGATGGTCCGTGGCTGCCCACGTTTCCTCATGTTTGTAAGAACGGGCCGAGACGGTGGGTTTGCTGCTGCCAGCATGTCTCCCTCCTCCCAGGCAGCGGCCGGGCAGGGGCAGGTGGCCCAGCACCCAGATGTCAGCGCTGTTTCTGTTTTGACTCCGATGACAGAGCTCTGTCTGCTGAGATGTCACCTCCACAGAGGTCGGCTCAGAGCTGGGGTCGGAACCCATGGTCTCTGCTGAGCTGGTGGATGTGGACATGGCCGGAGCCGGTGGCCTCGCTGGGGCAGGCCAGCCTTGCAGACCCTCCCCGGCGTGGTGGCCGGCGACTCAGGTGACGGCGCTGTCACAGCCTGGCTCGGGCAGGGAGCTTTGCCAATTGCAGTAAGCTGGGGGTCCCCTTGCAGGAGGGGCACTGGCTTAAGGGGTCCCTCGTGGAGGAGCGTTGTCGGATGGGGCCTCAGAGGAGGGCGGTGCAGGAAGGCCAGGCTTGCTGACCTGCGGGGCACGAGGTGACTCAGACGACAGGACTCAGGGCGGCTGATGCGGTCTAGCCCTGCCTTCTCGCAGCCCCCAGGGTCCTGGGGACTTAGGTAAGGCTGGTCCAGGTCTTACTTCATAGAGGTGACTTCGTGACCATGTGGGGAGGCCAGTACCACTGGAGGACTTGTGGTCAAGTCCAGCGCCTTCATAGTGGCCCCTGCGAGAGAGCTGGCGGGCCAAAGAGTGGGTCAGGACCGCGGGTTGACTGGTCCTGGCGGGCTTGGGTGAGGGTGCTCCCCACTGTATGGCCCTGGCCCCGAGGTGACGGCAGCAGGGGAGACAGGGTCCCAGGAGGCAGACGGGGAGGTGGTTGTGGGCTGTAGACTCTGGATCGGCTGTACACACAGAAAGGCACGGTCCAGACCCAGCGACTCTGGCAGGTTGCTAGGTCGGCCCTGTGATCCAGGGGTGCGGATCGTGGGGCCCGAGGGAACAGGGCGGGGCTGTGCAGGCATGGGGGTGGGGCTGGCCTGCAGGGGATCAGGCCCCAGCGGGGGTCACAGTGCCTCTCTCCCCCGCCCCAGCCCCAAAGCTGCTGGCCAGGCATTTGGAGGTGGAGGCTGATGCTGGTGCCCTTTCTTCCTCCATCCACGGCTCCCTGCCGAGACCCGCTCAGGGGTTCTGGACGTCGTGGTTGTTCACAGCTGACCCGCTGCTGAGCCTACAGAGTCTGTGTTGGAGGACCGTCACAGGGTGCCCACCCCCGGGGGCAGGGCCCACCCCCAGGGGCAGGGCCTGCCTCCAGGAAAGGACACCCTGCCCTCCTCCGCCTGACCCTCTGCTGTGTCTTTACTTTTTTCCCATCTGTGTCCTCAAACCCCCAGCAGCCAGGGCAGGGCAGAGCGGATGCCGCAGGGGGAGACAGCCACGGCCCAAGCAGATGGGCCCTCTGTGACCGTGTCCGGGTGGAGGAACCGAGCTGAACCCGGGTCCAGGGCCCTGCACCGCCTGCTCCTCCATGAGCAACACACTTGTGGATGTAAGCCAGTCTGGCATGCTCAGGTGATGCCACTCCACCGGGGAAGCTGGCACCATTGCCTGGGGCAGAGTTTGAAACGGGGACTCACGTGCTGGGTTCAGAGGGTGGGAATCCCCCACGAATAACCAGGTGGCACTTGCTTTCCTGGCTCTGCTGACAGCCAGCCGAGGTGGGGGGCCCGCTGCTGCGGTCCCATACCAGGACGGAGCAGCCCTTGATGGGTCTTGACTGGATCTGGAGATGGGCACTGAGGAAGCTGCCAGCCATGGGTGCCACCCAGAGCTCTCCAGACTTAGGAGCAGGAGAGGGCTGGGGAGACCATTTGCTCCCTGGTCCTTCCCGGCCCCCGGGGGGTGAAGAGATGTCCCAGGCCCTGCCGTGTGCCCCCTCCCTGAAGCCACCCCTCATCTCCCCACGTTCCGAGTCCTCTGCGTGGTGAAGCTGGGCCCTGAGCTGCCTCTGGAGAGGTCTGTGGCCGGGGCTGCCCCAGCGTCCCCTCCGCCCCTCGCTGGCCTCAGCCCCGCTTCCAGGCTCCGCGAGCAGCAGGCACTTTCCCACGACGCCCCAGTCCCCACCGTGGTCCCTGGTTGGGGTGCAGCTGCTTCCACACACCTGGCCACTGGCCGTGACCGCAGGTGTGCCAGGCCCCTCTCCGTGTGGACTGAGCGCCCCACCGCCTGCTCCACAGCCCGCCTTCCAGATCCTGGTACCTGCCCGAAGGGTCACTGTTCCGCCCTTCGTCCTGTTCCCCCGCCAGGGCTTGCGTGTCCCAGGCTGGCAGAGCTCCCAGGAGGCCGAGTCAGAGCCCCCCGAGACTGTGGTCGGTCTCCACGCCTGTGTCTGTCCCCCTGGAGGCCCACGTTGCTCCTCAGTCCACTGGGCGACCGCTCCTGGCCCGCAGACCAGCCGTTCTGGTGGGGACCCCTCAGCCTTCCCGGTGAGGACCCTCTCTCAGGGTTGGTGCCCGAGGTACCATTTAAGCACTGTCTGTGCTTTTGTTTCTAGAATGCAGAACCGCCAGCTGGTTCCCCAGACCAGGAATCTTGAGGGTGGGACCAGGGCTCTGCAGCAGGCCCCCAGCTCTGTGTCTGCAGAGATCCCCGGGGCCCTGCAGGCCCCGCAGGTGGGAAGAGACCCGACGCCGGGCCCTGGCAGAGCCGTGTGCTGCCCGCCACCTTGGACTTGGCTCTGCCTCTGGCCCGTCACGTGCTGTGCGTCAGGAGAGCCAGGCTGGGCCTCCGGGCCCCGTTCCCCTGGGAGCGGGGGGTGCCGCGTTCCCAGGAAGCAGCGTCCCCTGCAGCCGAGGCGGCTGACAAAGAGTCTTCATTTCTTTTCCAAATGGAAGTTCAGCCTTTGAAAGTGTTTCAGTGCGCGAGGGGCGGGAGGAGGCCACTCCGCAGAGAAAGGCGTCTCAGGCAGTAAGTCACACCTGATGTAGTTTCGGGGTGGATGCTGCTCCCGAACCTCTCTCCTTCTCCCTTTCTTTTCCTTTGTGATTTTATTGCCATTTTTTGACATTAGGAGAAATTGAAAACCTGCTTAGATTTCCTAGCTCTACATCTGAGAGGTAAGTGACACAGCCGGTCGCCAGGATGGGTTCAATTTATGTCGCATGAGGAGACCTTCCTTCCCTTTCTAATTATGCCGCTTCCCACGAAAGAGATCTGCGGGGATGAAAGGATAAAGTGCTAAGAGGAACATTTTCTTTCCCTTTTTAAGGGAACCACTTATCAGGCACAGAAGGCAATCAAACCAGGTGTGATGAGATTGGATGGAGGGAGGAGGGGTCTGATTATGAAACAACTCAGTGGATATGACTCGATTGGTTCTCGGAACGGCCACAGGAGGAGCGAAGGGGCAAGCCTGAGGGCCAGTCCCAGAGGGAGAGACTGGGTCCTGAATGTGGACAGGCCGAGCGGACCTGACCCTGGATTCCAGGAATCCCCAGCCTCCAGGAGAACCTCTCCCTGCACCTGCGGATGAAACCAGGAGATGGGAAGCTTTAGGCCCCAGGTTCCTTCTCAGTTCAGAGGACTGAGCAGCGGGCACACCTTTGCCTGTCTCAGTGTTTCCATTCCTGACTGTTCTCCTGTGCAAACCCCTCGGTGGTTTCGGTCTGTACCAAATTAGAAGCAGGAACCATCCTTGTAGCCTCTTCTAGGAAGAAATCTATTTCAGGAGTATCGTGGGGGTGGATGTTGTCGTTCAGTCAAGTTGGACTGTCTGCGACCCTATGGACGGCAGCATGCCAGGCCTCCCTGTCCTTCACTAATCCAGGAGTCTGCTCAAACTCACATCCATCGAGTTGGTGATGCCATCCAGCCATCTCATCCTCTGTCATCCCCTTTTCCCACTTTCAGTCTTTCTCAGCATCAAGGTCTTTTGCAGTGAGTCAGCTCTCCGCATCAGGTGGCCAAAGTATTGGAGTTTCATCTTCAGCATCAGTCCTTCCCATGAATACCCAGGACTGATCTTCTTTAGGATGGACTGGTTGGATCTCCTTGCAGTCCAAGGGACTCTCAAGTCTTCTCCAACACCACAGTTCAAAAGCATCAATTCTTTAGCACTCAGCTATCTTTATAGTCCAACTCTCACATCCATACATAGCTACTAGAGCCCTCTGGACTGTATAAAAAAATGAAAGTGAATAGCTTCCCCTCCCCTCCCAAATTTTTGTCTACCAGGAACCTCAGAATGTGGCTTAATTGGGAAAGCAGGTTTTTGTAGATATCATTAGCTCAGGATTTGAAATGGGATCATCTTGGATTGGGATGAACTGTAAGCCCAGTAACTGGTGTCCTTATGAGAGAAGGAAGGATGCACAGAAGCCTAGGAAACGAGGCCCCATGAAGACAGAGGCAGAGGCTGGGGCAATGCAGCCATGAGCCAAGGAGGCCTGGAGCCACTAGGAGCCGGAAGAGGCAGGAAGGAGCATCCCCCAGAACCTCAGCAGGAACTTGGCTGACACCTTAACTTTGGACTTTTGGCCTCCAGTCTGTGAGATAATGAATTTCTGGTGCTTAAACCAGTTCATGACAAACCTAGGCAATGTATTAAAAAGCAAAGACATCACTTTGCTGACAAAGGTCCATACAGTCAAGGCTATGGTCTTTCCAGTAGTCATGTACAGATTATGAGAGATGAACCATAAAGAAGACCATAAAGAAGAGCTTTTGAAAGTTCCCTATACTGCAAAGAGACCAAACCAGTCCATCCTAAAGGAAATCAACCCTGGGTATTCATTAGAAGGACTGAGGCTGAAGCTTCAATACTTTGGCCACCTGATGCGAAGTCTGACTCGTTGGAAAAGACCCTGATGCTGGGGAAGATTGAAGGAGGGAGGAGAAGGGGATGACAGAGGATGAGATGTTTGGATGGCATCACTGATTCAATGGACATGAACTTGGGCAGATTCCAGGAGATGGCAAGGGACAGGGAGGCCTGGCGTGCTGCAGTCCATGGGGCTGCAAAGAGTTGGACACGACTTGGCGACAGAACAATAGCAAATCAGTTCGTGGTAATTGCTCTCAGCAGCCACAGAACACTAGAATGTCCTCAGCAATGTGGCTTCTCTTTTTAACTGGGAGGATGTGTGATGCCTGCGACACAGCATTGGCTTCGTGGCCACCCCTCCTTAGATGTCCGCCCCTCCCATCCTTTCCTACCACCTCTCCCCGGCTGTGCCGCTCTGTCTATTTAGGGATTCTTCTAGTCCAGGCTCTTAGAGATCTGCTCCCCAGGCCGCCCACTGACCCTGCGGGCCAGTTGAGAAAGGCAGATGGAAAATATCCCTCACCAAGAGGGGCCTCTCTATGAAGGCCTCTGCTCTGAAAACAGGATTCCCCTTGGCACACTGCAGGCCCATGGCCTTTCTGTAGCCTCCAGAGGAAGAATGTTCCCGCACTGTCCTTCAGCTTGAGGACATAGGCATTTGGTTTATACCAGCCCAGAGCTAAAGGGATGCTCAGCTCTGAGCTCTGCTGGCGATGTGGACAAGCTGGCATTTGACAGACAGGACTCCCCACTTTAGAAAGGGCTGGGCGGGTGCTGGCTAGTCTGTAGGGGAGGGCTTGACCCTCTTAGCGCATTTCTCACCCATGCATATGAACGTTAAGAGGACAAGTCGCTTGACTGGGATTTCAGAGCCTGCCGGTCGTGGCTCTGGGTCATGATCAATGTTCCCTTCTGGAATCCTACCTGGACCACCCCCTTCACGTCCATCCAGGACATGCTGAAGTTTGCTCAGGCGGCAGACAAGAGAGAGCTTGTCATCAGTGCTCGGGAACAGACCCCTGGAGGCAGGCTGACCCTGCTCCCTGCCAGGGCCCAGTGGTGCCTTCTTACTGCCCAGAGGGTGGTGCCCACCCTGCAGACCAAGCGACTTCTGCCGTCAGAAGCTTGGCAACAGCATCAGCAGCTGATGATGGTGCCATGACATTGGAAATGAATGAAATTCAACAGAGAAGCCCAGTAGGGCTGGACATCCTTAGCTACCTGCCCATGGCCAACTTCATCAAAACATCCCACTTATTTCTATGATGGACTGGAATCCACTTTGGGTGTATCACACCCAAAGATCAAATGACCCAATTAAAATGACAGTGACTAGAGCAAATTTTATAATTTATCATCTCCTGCATCCCTGAGCCGGTGTTTCAGGGCTGTGACCCTGCAACCTTCCTCGCCCTGAAGCCACTGGGTGAGCTGCGGGCATGGTGTTGATGCCCAGGGCCCCCATTCTGGACATTCACAAGGAGGACCTGAATCGGGGAGCCCCAAAGAGTGATGAGAGATGCTGAGGCCTAGGAGCCCTGGTCACCTGTGGGCACCGTGCAGGTGGGCTGGTGATGCCAGCCCCCTTCTTGGTCTGACACCTAATGTGCCCCCACCTTGCTCTTGGCTGTGCTGTGTGTACACACTAGCCGTCCACTCAAGGTTGCTGCCACCCCCTGCCAGGGCAGAGTTGTAGCTGGATCGTGGCTGCTGGCTCAGGACTGTGTTTCCCTGGTGTCCTAAGTAAGGTGGCCAGCGGTGGTCTGCGCCGACTGGCAGAGCAGTGAGGTCAGCTCCCTGGCACTGTGACCAAGAAGAGAACCTGCATTCTCCGCTCTCACCACCCCCATCTGCCTTTCACTCTAACCCCTCTGAGATGCTGAGGATTGCAGGGAGGGACCATGTCCCTGAGTCACTGGTTTTTATACGGGATGACTGATCTCCAGCCCAAACAGGTGGACACTAGGGGTGTGTTCACGGCAGAGTTCACAAGGCATTTTCTTAAGGTGTAAACACCTTCACGTGCCTGGGGTCAGCTGGGGTTTTCCACTGGAGACAGTTTGTATATGATGGAAGAGCAGTCTTGGGGACTTCTGAGTCATCAGCCTCATCAAACACGCCATCCTTCACCGAGATGAGCCAGTCTGCAGTGCTGAGACGCCCCGTGGATGTCAGGTGGAATACGTTGAGAGTTATGGAGCAGACCCTCCTCCCACACGGCTGCTCTGGGGGGGTGCGAGGAGTCGAGCACGAGCGTCTCTGAGGCTGGAGATGAGGCTCGAGCATCGTAGACGCGGCTCTGGCTCCTCGAGAGGCGGCCGCAGACATTCTCGCTCTTCAGGAGCTGTTCACGGGGGTTCTTGAGCTGAGAAGCAGGACTCCCAGCAGCATCGTGGTAAACCAAGCAGACGCACATCCGGGAGGTCTTTGCCCCCTCCCTCTATTGGCAGGGAACCTGAAGAACCTCTCCACCAAATTGGCGCCGAGGAGGGTGGTTAATTGATTAATACAAGTTGTCAGACTATCTTAAGCAGAGCTGTGTGTCTCTGTAAACTAGAAACTTAATTATTTAAATGTTTACTGTTTTTCCTAATTAAAGAGTAGATCCTAATCAAATTCTATTTGTGAATAGATTCTATTTAAAAAACAGAAGCAGTTTAGAAGTGTATAGATCCTGCCTTTCTCCGCCTTCCTCTTTTCCTAAAGGAGACTTCTAGTAGCAGTTTGATGTGATAATCAAATTCTTCCTACTCCTTTTGGCATTCATGTGTTTTCATAAACATATGAAGCCTATTTTAAAAGGAGCATAGGGTCATGTAGTGCAAGTATTTCTGGCTTTTTACTTAGCAATGTACCTTGAAGATCAAAATATAGTGACATAGAAAGAATTTCCAGTCTTGACTGCTCCTGTAGAGGGTATCCCATGGTTTGAGCATAAACATATTTACTTGTTGTTGGACATTAGGCTGCTTCTAATGTGGGACCGTTACCAATAGCTCTTAGTGAGTGTGTTCTGCACACTTCTTCACACAGATGGTAAAGCAGCATGTGTGGCTGGTGACAATGTAATTTGCTACAGTGTTTCTAAAAGAAAAGGAGGTTGCTAAAAATCGAGACTCAGTATTTCCAAACCAGCGCGCGCACCGCTGGGACTCTGTCTTAGGACACCCCGTCATTAGAAACCTGAGGGCGGCTGCAGCCCGTGGGAGCGGGCGAGCCTGCCAGCCCCACAGAGCCGCGGGGCTCGGGAGCCGTCTTGGACCTGCTTCCTTCGTCTGGAAGCAGGCTGTCTCGGCACCGCCGGCAGAGGCTGCCCCAGGCCGGGGCGAGCTGGGCCGAGGCTCCTCGGCAAGCTGAGCGGTGGACCCCAAGCTCGCGCGCGCGTTTAGTCCTCGGTCGTGTCCGGCTTTTTGCCACCGCGTAGACTGCGGCCTGCCAGTCTCAGTCCATGGGATTCTCCAGGCGAGAACACTGGCGTGGGCAGCTTTCCCCTCTCCAGGGGATCTCCCCACCATGGGATTCTCCAGGCGAGAACACTGGAGTGGGCAGCTTTCCCCTCTCCAGGGGATCTCCCCACCATGGGATTCTCCAGGCGAGAACACTGGAGTGGGCAGCTTTCCCCTCTCCAGGGGATCTCCCCACCATGGGATTCTCCAGGCGAGAACACTGGAGTGGGCAGCTTTCCCCTCTCCAGGGGATCTCCCCACCATGGGATTCTCCAGGCGAGAACACTGGAGTGGGCAGCTTTCCCCTCTCCAGGGGATCTCCCCACCATGGGATTCTCCAGGCGAGAACACTGGAGTGGGCAGCTTTCCCCTCTCCAGGGGATCTCCCCACCATGGGATTCTCCAGGCGAGAACACTGGAGTGGGCAGCTTTCCCCTCTCCAGGGGATCTCCCCACCATGGGATTCTCCAGGCGAGAACACTGGAGTGGGCAGCTTTCCCCTCTCCAGGGGATCTCCCCACCATGGGATTCTCCAGGCGAGAACACTGGCGTGGGCAGCTTTCCCCTCTCCAGGGGATCTCCCCACCATGGGATTCTCCAGGCGAGAACACTGGAGTGGGCAGCTTTCCCCTCTCCAGGGGATCTCCCCACCATGGGATTCTCAGGCGAGAACACTGGCGTGGGCAGCTTTCCCCTCTCCAGGGGATCTCCCCACCATGGGATTCTCCAGGCGAGAACACTGGAGTGGGCAGCTTTCCCCTCTCCAGGGGATCTCCCCACCATGGGATTCTCCAGGCGAGAACACTGGCGTGGGCAGCTTTCCCCTCTCCAGGGGATCTCCCCACCATGGGATTCTCCAGGCGAGAACACTGGAGTGGGCAGCTTTCCCCTCTCCAGGGGATCTCCCCACCATGGGATTCTCCAGGCGAGAACACTGGCGTGGGCAGCTTTCCCCTCTCCAGGGGATCTCCCCACCATGGGATTCTCCAGGCGAGAACACTGGAGTGGGCAGCTTTCCCCTCTCCAGGGGATCTCCCCACCATGGGATTCTCCAGGCGAGAACACTGGCGTGGGCAGCTTTCCCCTCTCCAGGGGATCTCCCCACCATGGGATTCTCCAGGCGAGAACACTGGAGTGGGCAGCTTTCCCCTCTCCAGGGGATCTCCCCACCATGGGATTCTCCAGGCGAGAACACTGGCGTGGGCAGCTTTCCCCTCTCCAGGGGATCTCCCCACCATGGGATTCTCCAGGCGAGAACACTGGAGTGGGCAGCTTTCCCCTCTCCAGGGGATCTCCCCACCATGGGATTCTCCAGGCGAGAACACTGGCGTGGGCAGCTTTCCCCTCTCCAGGGGATCTCCCCACCATGGGATTCTCCAGGCGAGAACACTGGAGTGGGCAGCTTTCCCCTCTCCAAGGGATCTCCCCACCATGGGATTCTCCAGGCGAGAACACTGGAGTGGGCAGCTTTCCCCTCTCCAAGGGATCTCCCCACCATGGGATTCTCCAGGCAAGAACATTGGAGTGGGTAGCTTTCCCCTCTCCAAGGGATCTCCCCAAGCCAGAGATCGAACCAGGGTCTCCCGCATTGCAGGTGGACTCTTTACCATCTGAGCCACTGGTTAAGCATCATCCAGGCCTGCAGCAAAGAGGGCATCAGGACACCTACAGAACACGGTTGGCACAAGGGAGTTGAGAATGAAGCCTCAGTGCCCAGCAGTGAGGGCTGAGAACACAGTCGTCTGTCTTTCTGCCGAAAGACCAAGCAGCCGGTAAAGCCGTGCTCACCACGAGCTCTGGGCAGCAGGGGCAACACGTGTGATAGCATGCCAGGCAGAGCAGGCATTTCCAGAGTTTCTGGGATGGTTTGCAGAGACAAGAAGGAAGCCGCAGCTTCAGAGTGCCCCCTTTCCACGATCTCTCCAAGGCCCCGGGAGCTCCTGGCACCACGTCCGCGTGACCATGAGTTCTTCGTGTAGAATCTGCCACGGTGTCGGACTCTGCCACTCCCTGGCTGCTGTCAGTCCCTCTCTCCCCACTCCATCACCACTCATCCCTCCTACAGGGAAGGAGCTTGGGGCTTATTTAGTCCCTGAGCGCAGGAGGTAGTTTTCTGAGAATCTCTGCCTGCTTCCAGCAAAGCGGTGCCAGCTGCACCTGGTGGGCATGACTCTGGAGGATCTGCTGCATCTTGCCCCCCTCAGCCTGTGTCCTGAAATGAGGGTGCAGGACAGGGAATGGCTGATGGCGCTTGATGCCGCCAGGACACGTGAGGACCAGGCTGGGAACGTGCAGAGCTGGTCAAGGGAAAATGCGTCCAGTCATCACAGGTGTAAAACAGTGAGATAAGAGTTCACTTCTCAAAAACAGCGAGTCAAATACGAATCCCCTGGTCTAATTATATTTCATAACAGAGCATGTACCTGCAATGCTGATAATGCTACAAAGCAGAATTGGCCTGAACGCTTGCGCCTCTGGGCAGGGACACTGCCCCGGCCAGCCCGGCTGCAGGCGCAGCAACAGCTTCAGGCGTGGTGGCTATTATCAATGATATCACAGCAAAATGGGTTTACATTTCCATTTTTCTACAGAGCAATGTGATGATGTTACAAAATTATCATACGAAGAAGTGTCTGAGAGGGATACAGCTCAAACACGTAGGAGTGAAGAGAATTTTAGAAGTATGAAAGGCTGTCGACATAAATACATGTAATTTTTTCTTGATTTGGTGAGATATACATGCATCTATTTTTAAATGTTCAGAATGTGTTTCCTTCCCTCATCTGCAGTGAAGGTTCACGTGTGTGTCCAGTCGGTTTCTGTAATTTTGTGTTGTGCTTCTTAGAGGGCCCTGCACTCCGCACAGGCTTAATACCCTTGATCATCTCGCCTAGGTAGATGTGTCCATCGGTAAAGACTGGAAAGTAAACGAAACACTCAGGACGGTTTCGTTTTGTTTCCTAACACTGGATAATGCATGCTTTTATGTTTTGCTTTATTTTGCATTTTATTCCTTGACAAACTTTTTGCGGTTTGTGTCAGAAAAAATAGCGGGGAGAAGGGAACCCCTGTGTGATGCTCGGGAAGAGGGGACCGAGTGGGTGCCCACGGGAAGCTGTGATGAGACTTCCAGTCCCTGATGCTGAAGGACCAGGAGAGGCGCACCGCGTGCAGAGAGGCAGGAGGCGGGGGCGGGCTGTGCCCCCGTCGGCAGCTTCTCAGGAGCAGCCCCCTGCTCTTTCGCTGTCCTGTTGCCCAGTTCCTTCATTCTCCCTCCCTTTTGGGGGTCGATTAGGGCTCTGCCTAAGTGCCTCCTTCTCTAGAAAGTTCTTCCTCTTCTCCTAATGTCCTTGGGATCAGCAGTCCTGATTTCCCCGCTTTTGCTAAGAGGTGAGTGGCTGCTACGAGATGGTAGCAGAGACGCTTGCTGTTTGTCTCGAGTTCTGATGAACTGCTTGGTGGTGGTGCCCCAGGCAAAGCGCATCCGTTCAGGCTGCAGAGAAGCGGAGGCTCTGGGTGGCGACCCCGAGGTGTGAGGAGGCGGCCTCCTGCTCCCACGCCCCTCCCGCTCTGTCCCGGAATCTGCGCTGGGTAGGGTGGGGGCATCAGGCTGTGTTCACAGACTTTCAGGATGGTAGAGACTGAACCTGCTGAGCCGGGAGAGAGGAGGCGTCCCAGGCGCATCCAGGCTGTCTGCAGAAAATGCTTCAGCCTTGGGCGTGGGTGCGCAGCCACACCGGTGCCCTTGACCCAGACCCCAGCATCCTGCCTCCTTTTCTCCTCGGTTGGGGGTAGGGAGGAGGCACATGTCCGTCTCTGAAGGCGTGGGCAGTGCTTGCCCAGAGGCCACGTGCAGGCGCCTCTGTCTTGGGTTCAAGGACGCCAGTGATCATTGAGCTTTGAAGAGCGGTGACTCAGGGCGTTCTCACCAGGTATTCAGATGACGCTGAGCCCACAAATGCCCCTCCCCAGGGTGGAGGCCACAGCTCCATCTGTCACTGAGATGGAGGCTCACTTTACAGGGAGGGGAAGTTACTTCCTCTCTGAGACAGAGCATCCTCTTCCCACTGCTGCTGGAGAGAGAGGTTATCCCCAAACTGGAGCGTCCGCTGGGTGGGCGATCAGGAGGCTGCAGCCCCTACACTCGGCCTCCACCCCCTACACTCGGCCTCCACCCGGGGCCTGGTAACGGGCTTGCTCTATTATTGATTTATACTGTATTCTGAACATCTTATGCTTTTCGTTTATCCGTTAACTTATCCATTAATTTTCCCATGGTATTTTGTCCCCTACAATGTGAGTTTCATGAATGTTGGACTCTTTACCCACCAGCACACCAGAGGGGCTAGCAGAAGTGGGCGCCCACCTGTGGTCGGGGTGGCTGACTGTCCCTCTCCTGGTTTAGTGTGTCCACTGCGCACGAGCCCTGGGCCAGGCCCTGAAGATGTACCCCTGTGACATGGTTTTCAAGGACTGACCTCCCCGCTCCCCCGCCCAGGTCTAGTTAAGACTAGGTTACAGGTGACTACTTGACCTCTGGGCACTGCCAGAGGGATGAGAGAGGTGTCCACAGACACAGCTGACCACCCCCGTGTTCAGGGCTCTGCAGAAGGCAATGCCTGAGCCAGCATCCCACCCAGGGGCGTGCACAGGAGGACAGGACAGGCTGGGGAGGAGGGCGGACCATCCCAGGCCAGGGGAGGAGCCGGGGCCACCTCCCACTGCTGATGGGAGCTTCAGGCACCCAGGGGGGCCCCTCCCCGGATGCTCTCGGGATGGGGAGAGGAGAGGGCCGTCCAGGAGAGACTGTCTACAGATAAGGCAGCCTTCCTTTGGCCCACTTCAGAGAGAGATTCCCAAAGCTAATAACCCTGCAATTTGGGGAGTTCCTTGTTTCCATTTCAGCTAGATTCTATCGGCTGGTCTGGTTAAACTCACCATGTTCTAAGCCTGAGGTAGAGGTGTCCACAGACACAGCTGACCACCCCCGTGTTCAGGGCTCTGCAGAAGGCAATGCCTGAGCCAGCATCCCACCCAGGGGCGTGCACAGGAGGACAGGACAGGCTGGGGAGGAGGGCGGACCATCCCAGGCCAGGGGAGGAGCCGGGGCCACCTCCCACTGCTGATGGGAGCTTCAGGCACCCAGGGTGGGCCCCTCCCCGGATGCTCTCGGGATGGGGAGAGGAGAGGGCCGTCCAGGAGAGACTGTCTACAGATAAGGCAGCCTTCCTTTGGCCCACTTCAGAGAGAGATTCCCAAAGCTAATAACCCTGCAATTTGGGGAGTTCCTTGTTTCCATTTCAGCTAGATTCTATCGGCTGGTCTGGTTAAACTCACCATGTTCTAAGCCTGAGGTGCCCTTTGGTCATCCACCTGGTTCCTCGTTTCTGGGCTGAGCTGTGCACCCCGCCAGCCAGAGGAGGACAAACAAGCTGCGATTCAGGCACGCTGATCACAGCTCCAGGCTCCCGGGTGGGTTGCTAATCCCCACGTCACCCCTGTGCCCCGTGCTTAAAAGAGCAAGTCCCAAGCCCTTGACCCTGAAACACAGCCTGGGCTGTCATGTCGAAGGCAGATTTTTTGCAGACGCTGGAAGGGCTGGTTCTCCGGGGCTGTCTGCCTCTGTCAAGGACCTCAGGAAACGGAACAGGGAAAACCTTGGTGGGTTGGATTTACTAATGTGTATATCATCAGATAAACTTTTCCATCTCAAAATAGCACGTGTATGTGCATATGTGTGTAAGCAAAAAAACACGACCAGTGCAGGCTCACCTCAGAGATACCGCGAGTTTGGTTCTAGACCATTGGAATAAAGCAAACGCCACGATAACGCCAGCCACAGGAATGCTTTGGCTTCTCAGTGCGTATGAAAGTTATATTTACACTACCCTGCAGCTTGCTAAGTGTGCAACTGTAATATGTTAAAAAAAATCAACAGGCATATCTTAATTTAGAAATACTTCATTGCCAAAAATGTAACTATTGTCTTGACAGTGCAACGTTGCCACAGACCCTCCATTTGTAAAAAAAAAAAAATGCAACGTTTTCAAAGCACCATAAAGCAAAGTGCAGTGGAAAGAGGTCTGCTCGTATCTGTTAACACACAGGTGCATGGAGGCCCAGGGATGGACCCAGAGTCCAGAGTCCCACAGGCCCTCAGAGTCCCACAGGCCCTCAGAGTCCCACAGGAAAGGATTTCAGATCGAAGGGTGACGTGGACGGTCCGCGTGATGGCGTGGCGGCAGCAGAGGAGCCGCCTGGTAATCACACGGCTGTGCCCACGTCTCTTCAAC
>SJXQ01008770.1:195565-209400 GCA_006408695.1 Aepyceros melampus
AAAAGTTGGCTTAAAGCTCAACATTCAGAAAACGAAGATCATGGCATCTGGCCCCATCACTTCATGGGAAATAGATGGGGAAACAGTAGAAACAGTGTCAGACTTTATTTTTTTGGGCTCCAAAATCACTGTAGATGGTGACTGCAGCCATGAAATTAAAAGGTGCTTACTCCTTGGAAGAAAAGTTATGATCAACCTAGATAGTATATTCAAAAGCAGAGACATTACTTTGCCGACTAAGGTCCGTCTAGTCAAGGCTATGGTTTTTCCTGTGGTCATGTATGGATGTGAGAGTTGGACTGTGAAGAAGGCTGAGAGCAGAAGAATTGATGCTTTTGAACTGTGGTGTTGGAGAAGACTCTTGAGAGTCGCTTGGACTGCAAGGAGATCCAACCCGTCCATTCTGAAGGAGATCAACCCTGGGATTTCTTTGGAAGGAATGATGCTAAAGCTGAAGCTCCAGTACTTTGGCCACCTCATGCGAAGAGTTGACTCATTGGAAAAGACCCTGATGCTGGGAGAGATTGAGGGCAGGAGGAGAAGGGGATGACTGAGGAGGAGATGGCTGGATGGCATCACAAACTCAATGGACGTGAGTCTGAGTGAACTCCGGGAGTTGGTGATGCACAGGGAGGCCTGGTGTGCTGCGATTCATGGGGTCGCAGAGTCGGACACGACTGAGCGACTGAACTGAACTGGGTCTTTGTTGCTGTATACTGGCTTTCTCTAGCAGTAGTGAGTGGCAGCTACTCTTTGTTATGGTTCTTGGGTTTCTCATTACTGAGGCTCCTCTTGTTGCCGAGCAGGGGTGCTAAGCACGTGGGCTTCAGCAGTTGTGGCATGTGAGCTTAGTATGCGGCTTGCGGGCTCTAAAATGCTGGCTCAGTAGTTGTGGTGCATGGGCTTAGTTGCTCCACAGTATGCATGACCTTCCTGAACCAGGGATCAAACCCATGTCCCCTGCATTGGCAGGCAGATTCTTAGCCACTAGACCACCAGGGAAGCCTCAAAGATTANGGAGATCAACCCTGGGATTTCTTTGGAAGGAATGATGCTAAAGCTGAAGCTCCAGTACTTTGGCCACCTCATGCGAAGAGTTGACTCATTGGAAAAGACCCTGATGCTGGGAGGGATTGGGGGCAGGAGGAGAAGGGGACGACCGAGGATGAGATGGCTGGATGGCATCACGGATTCGATGGACGTGAGTCTGAGTGTACTCCGGGAGATGGTGATGGACAGGGAGGCCTGGCGTGCTGCGATTCATGGGGTAACAAAGAGTCGGACATGACTGAGCGACTGAACTGAACTGAACTGATCCACATCTCACACCTTCACCTGATGGGAGTTCACATGGAGCCGTCCGTGGCATGAAAATGAAACTGTGAATCTCCAGGGAACGTCATGGGGGATTATGACCAGGTTCTGGAGTAAGATGTCTTTCAGGACAGCAAGAACCCAGGAGCTCTAAAAGAAGAGAACAGTGAGTCTGAACCCTTAAACCTGGGGCGTGGACACTATTACTCCTATCGTTTGTTGTTTGGTCCCTAAGCCGTGCCGGGCTCTTTTCCGTCCCACGGCCTGCATCATCCCAGGCTTCTCTGTGCTTTCCTGTCTCCCAGAGTTTGCTCAGATTCATGTCCATTGTGTCGGTGATGCCACCAGCCACCTCATCCTCTCTGGCCCCCTTCTCCTCCTGTCCTCAGTCTTTCCCAGCCTCAGGGTCTTTTCTTTTCCAGGGAGTTAGCTCTTTGCCTCAGGTAGCCAAATTATTGGAGCTTCAGCCTCATCATCAGTCTTTCCAATGAATATTTAGAGTCGATTTTCCTTAGGATTAACTGACATGATCTCCGTGCAGTCTCAGGGACTCTCGAGAGTCTTCTCCAGCGCCACAGTTCAAAAGCATCAGTTTTTTCACGCTCGCAGACTTCCTTATGGTCCAGCTCTGACATCCAGACACGACCACTGGAAAAGCCACAGCTTTCACTCTGTGGACTTTGTCTGCAAACTGACGTCTCTGCTTTTAGATATGCTGGTGAGTTTGTCATAGAGACCAGAGTCACAAGGAAAGTCAGAAGGAAAACGGTATTTCACCATCCTCATCCTACATACTCACGCATCCTAGACACACACACATCCCAGACACACATGCATCCTAGATACACACGCATCCTAGACACACACACATCCTAGACAAACACACGCATCCTAGACACACTCACGCATCACAGACACACACGCATCCCAGACACAAACACGCATCCAGACACACATGCATCCTAGACACACACGCATCCTAGACACACACACACATCCTAGACACACACACACATCCTAGACACACTCACGCATCCCAGACACACACGCATCCCAGACACAAACACGCATCCCAGACACACATGCATCCTAGACACACACGCATCCTAGACACACACACACATCCTAGACACACACACACATCCTAGACACACTCACGCATCCCAGACACACACGCATCCCAGACACAAACACGCATCCCAGACACACATGCATCCTAGACACACACGCATCCTAGACACACACACACATCCTAGACACACACACACATCCTAGACACACTCACGCATCCCAGACACACACGCATCCCAGACACAAACACGCATCCCAGACACACATGCATCCTAGACACACACGCATCCTAGACACACACACACATCCTAGACACACACACACATCCTAGACACACTCACGCATCCCAGACACACACACATCCTAGACACACACACACATCCTAGACAAACACACGCATCCTAGACACACTCACGCATCCCAGATACACACGCATCCCAGACACACACGCATCCCAGACACACACGCATCCTAGATACACACACATCCTAGACACACACATGCATCCCAGACACACACATGCATCCCAGACACACTCACGCATCCCAGATACACACACATCCTAGACACACTCACGCATCCTAGACAAACACACACATCCTAGACACACTCACGCATCCCAGACACACACGCATCCCAGACACACACGCATCCTAGATACACACACATCCCAGACACACACATACATCCTAGATGGAAGGGCCTTTAACCTATAAGACCACTGAGCCACAACCCCAAAGGGGAGCGAGCAGCCCCTGCGGATAGGCAGTTCACCCAGAGGAAGCACAGCTCAGTGACCGCGTCAAGCCCGTGCTGATGTCCAGACACGACCCCAACGGCCGCCTGTCCCCAGTCTTCAGGGGATAAGCTCCCTGGGGCAGGGGACTTCACGTTTCATTCTATCCTGTGCTCTCTCGGGCCAGGATGGTGCTGGGACACAGGAAGTTCTCAAGAAATATTTGTGGAATGGAGGAGTGAAAATTAGGTGAGTCTATGAAGACCTGCGTTTTCACTTCTCAGATTGGCATGGGTCTCGCAGGCCCTGTTGTGAGGCCAGGACTCAGGGAGCCAGGGTCGCCCTCCAGGTGGGAGGCTCAGCCATGCATTACAATGCAAGATGAGGCGGTCGATTTGGCAACATTATCAAAGTCACAAAACCGCGTGGCCTCTGACCCAGTGGCTCTCCCATGGGGACTGACCCTCAGTAAACCCCCCGTGCGCCAGCCAGGTGTGTGCAGGGCTGAGTGTGACAGCAAGACCTGTTACAGCCACAGAGGCACAGAGCAAACGCTGGAACAGCCACACGGGACCCTGTGAGCCGCTGGAAAGGTCAACGTGGTCTTCACTCCCCTGGGTCCCAGATACGGTATTACCTCTATGACAATTTAAATTGATTTAAAAAGATATGTTAGGGTCCCATCCGACTGACACATGCAAAAAATCCAAAGTCAAAGTACTGAGACATTCGTGTAAGGCATCCTTTGAAGTTTTCTATAGTAATTGTCCTGAATTCATGCTAATTATGCGTCCATTACTGAATATAGGAGTAATTGAAATGTAAAAATTCAGCTGTTTCTGCAATACTAATTAGATGTTGGGACTGCCTACCAGTAAAATTGTTTTCGTATACATTTGCCTCTTATTTCAGAGGTTCAATTCTCCCTGACTGTGGCCTGTGTATTTCCAGAGTGGATAGAGTAATTGTTCAGGCGAGAGGGAGCTTTTATCTCCCTGTGAAAACTTTGCAGCCCATTTTCTGGGTGCTCTGCGTGGAAATCAGCAGAGCCTTCTCATTTTTATTGTGTCCTATTGTATCAGGCGTGGTGCTCTGGTTCTCACTCTTTCAGCTCATAAACCTGGCCATCAACGGAACTAATTGCATCAGAAACAGCCAGGGGACGTCACAAGCATTCCAAACACATAAATAACACCGCCAATTAACCGCCACGACAGCCAGGCCCTCCATCTTCTTGTCAAAAGCCGCGCGCTCCTGGCTCTAAGTGCGCCCAGGCGGGCGGTGCAGGAGCTCCCAGGCGGAGCGCGTGGGGACTGTGCGGCGCAGGCTGCCAGCCCGGAGGGCAGGCAGAGGCTGTCACTCGGGGGGAGGAGCATCCGGGACACAGGCCCATGTTTACCTCACCCCCAAGTCGATGCCCTGCCATCCGGCAGGCGGGCGGCTGGCTGGGAGGCCTTGGGGCGCGCGGACCGCGTGGGCGGTGTAGGTCCGGCACGCCCTTTGCGAGGGACAGTGTGTGCGTCTCTGGCTTTGACCTGCACTGCACACCCCGAGTCCTCCCGCGGTGGGACCGTGGGCTGCACAGGTCCGCGTGGCCCAAACACCAGCTTTCAGGGCCGTTTTGTGAGTGAGGAGCAGTAAAGGAAGTCGGGAACTTGCAGACCGCAGGGAGGCCGTGGAGACCCCAGCTGCGGGAGCACACACCTCAGCCTTGGTTTTCCATCTCAAGTCAAGGAGGCAGCTCAGGGCACGGGGACTCGGGGTCCCTGGGGCCCCGCCCTCCTTACAGCACAGGGAGGGGTGTGGGCGGGGCCGCTCAGTCCTGCGACCATGGCAGAGCGGAGCACGGGGGGGATGCTCCGTGCTGGGATGAGGGGAGGTCCGGGACAGCTGTGGGTTGGCGTGGACGCTGGCTCTGATGTCACACAGCCCTCGCAAACACCTGCTGCTGGTGTGAGTCGCGCCTTCCCTCAGCAGATCCTCCTGCCCGCAGCGGGGGTGGCAGACTCGACCCAGGTGCTGTGCCGTCACCGAGGCCACCAACTGCGGTGTCTCAAGCCTCTGTCCCTCGTCCCGCCTTCAGCCGGGCTTTGCCATCACCCTTGGCCAAGTCTAGTGGGCTTGCCTCTGGTTACAAGGGCCAGAGCCGTGTGCTAGAGGGTGAGGCGGGGGCTGGGAGGGAAGGGACCTGCATGGGGTGAAGGGCCACTGACCTACGGCTGGCTGTGTGGCTTAGGGATCGGATAGGCGGTGATGGCTCCCCCGGATGCCTGTCCAGTCTCCAGATTCTGACTCTTCAAAGCTTTTGTGTAAATATTTTCTTGCATTAGGCTGGCAACTGTTCAGCAGACTCGACCCAGGTGCTGTGCCGTCACCGAGGCCACCAACTGCGGTGTCTCAAGCCTCTGTCCCTCGTCCCGCCTTCAGCCGGGCTTTGCCATCACCCTTGGCCAAGTCTAGTGGGCTTGCCTCTGGTTACAAGGGCCAGAGCCGTGTGCTAGAGGGTGAGGCGGGGGCTGGGAGGGAAGGGACCTGCATGGGGTGAAGGGCCACTGACCTACGGCTGGCTGTGTGGCTTAGGGATCGGATAGGCGGTGATGGCTCCCCCGGATGCCTGTCCAGTCTCCAGATTCTGACTCTTCAAAGCTTTTGTGTAAATATTTTCTTGCATTAGGCTGGCAACTGTTCTTGCGGTAAACAGAGCATTATCTTTATCTCTGTGAGACTAGAATATTAATATATACATATATTTGTGCATATATATATGTCCTGAGTGTTAATCTCTCAGTTGTGCCCAACTCTTTGCAACCTCAAGGACTGCAGCCCTCTGTCCATGAGATTTTCCAGGCAAGGATACTGGAGTGGGTTGCCATTTCCTTCTCCAGGGAATCTTCCCAACCCAGGAATCGAACCCAGGTTTCCTGCGCTTCAGGAAGATTCTTTACCAATTGAGCTACAAGGGAAGCTTTATATATATGTCATAGATCAATATAAATATATTTGGTAAATATAAGTACCTGTAAGTATTGTTCAGTCACTAAATCGTGTCCAGCTCTTTGTGATTCCGTGGAAGGTAGCACACCAGGCTTCCCTGCCCCTCACCAGCTCCCGGAGTTGCTCAAACTCATCTCCATTGAGTCAGTGATGCCATCCAGCCATCTCATCCTCTGTCGTCCCCTTTTCCTCCTGCCCTCAATCTTTCCCAGCATCAGAGTCTTTTTCAGACTTGGCTCTTCACACCATGTGGCCAAAATATTGGAGCATCAGCTTCATCATCAATCCTTCCAAGAAGAGTCAGAATTGATTTCCTTTAAAATTGACTGGTTTGATCTCCAAGGCTTCCTGGTGGCTCAGCTGTAAAGAATCCAACCTAGGTTAGATCCCTGAGTCGGGAAGATCCCCTGGAGGAGGTCTTGGCAACCCACTCCAGTATTCTTGCCTGGAGCAGGGACAGAGGAGCCTGGCAGGCTACAGTGCATGGTGTCACAGAGTCAAATACGACTGAAACGACTCAGCACACACAGTTTGATCTCCTGCAGTCCAAGGGACTCTAAAGAGCCTTCCCCAACACCACAGCTCGAGAGCATCAGTTCTTTGGCGCTCAGCCTTCTCTATGGTCCAACTCTCACAGCCGTACATGACGACTAGAAAAGCCACAGCTTTAACTAGACAGACGTTTGTTGGCAAAGGATGTCTCTGCTTTTAACACGCTGTCTAGTCTGTCACAGCTTTCCTTCCAAGGAGCACGTGTCTTTTAGATAGGATAATATGTACATATATAGATTATATGATACATCTAGTTCTCAAGGAAATGGCAATCCACTCCAGTACTATTGCCTGGAAAATCCCATGGACAGAGGAGCCTGGTAGGCTACAGTCCAATGGGGTCGCAAAGAGTCAGACACAACTGAGTGATTTCACTTAGAGCTTATTTGTGTTTTCTGTTAATTTTTTGATAGCGTACTGTTCTTGCTCCATGAATGAAGTACCTTCTTCAGTCCCTTTCAGTTCAGTTCAGTTCAGTCCAGTCACTCAGTCGTGTCTGACTCTTTGCGACCCCATGAATTGCAGCACGCCAGCAACTCCCGGAGTTCACTCAGACTCATGTTCATCGAGTCCGTGATGCCATCCAGCCATCTCATCCTCGGTCGTCCCCTTCTCCTCCTGCCCCCAATCCCTCCCAGCATCAGGGTCTTTTCCAATGAGTCAACTCTTCACATGAGGTGGCCAAAGTACCGGAGCTTCAGCTTTAGGATCATTCCTTCCAAAGAAATCCAGGGTAAGGACACTATATGAAATGAACAGACCTTGACAGGATGTCTGGCCCTTTCCCTCCACTCCATGAGACCCACTGTCGCTCTTTGTCTTGTGTCTACAGCTGACCTTGTTCTTTTATCACTGCAGACTGGCTCAGGTGTCCACAATCCTGGGCTACCCACTCACCCTGTAGAATCAGCCAGTGGAAGGGTGAGTCTTGGCTGTGATCTCCTGTCTTCCCGCACAGACCGTGCTTTCACTTGAGATTGAGTGCAGCTGTCCCGGGAGGCCTCCCGGGGCTCCTGGAATGGCTGCTGTGGAGGACTTTGCCCTGGGATGGAAGCCCCCACAGCAGTTGCCTCGGTTCTTGCCACATATAATGTCCACTTCCTCGTTTATCTGCTGATTTGTTTCTCTTTGGTTTGATTGCTCTGCCCGTGGAAGGGGACAGACTGACACACCCACTTATCTCCTCCCACGAATAGGTGGTCATTCATCTGTGTGGACATTTAGTCAGCCCTTCAACATTTACTAAGTGTCTATTTTGTGCCAATCACACAGTTGGTTGAAAGTAGGTTTAAAGATTAAAAGGCGTGGCTTCTGTTTTCAGGGAGCTCGCAACTATGAAATGAGTCATTTAAAAGTGACTTTCAGGGAGAGAGATAAGCATCCTGTGTTTTAAAACCAGGAGGACATGAGGTCTTCTCTCTGGGTGGAACTCTGCGTGCAATCTTGGCAGAAGGGAGCAGTCGTGCTCACCGCTGTGGAGGAGGGAAAAACTTTTTCAGGCAGAAAGGGCCGTGGGTTCCAGCAAACAGAAGCCTTCCCTGCAGAGGCACAAGCACAGGGGAAATGGTGAGCTGGAGAAACCCGCAGCCCAGCCAGGAGCAGAGAGAAGGGACAGCCAAGTGGGGAGGTGACTTGGACCAAAGGAGCCAGGTGACGCCCCTGAACACCAGCCTGCACATAGGTACACGGCTCTCACCTCACGGGGTTCATCTGCCAAGGAGGAGAGTTGCATTGGCCAATGACTTTAGTAAAGAGACTGGGAGTGGACAAAGCGCAGGGCAGAGCAGGATGCCCCGCTCGATGCGGAGAGTCACGGACAGCACCGGAGAGGACGAGCCCCGAGCCCCCATGCCGGAGGGCTGGGGAGTCGCCGCAGACACAGCAGAGACGTGGGACTGCATCCTGTGCTCGTCAGGGCAGGAGGAGTCCTGGAGAACAAGACATGACCAGGGAGGAATGGATTGGGTTCTGTCCTGCGGAGGAGAGGGTGCCGTTGAAGGGCATGGGTGTCCAAGCTCAGATTTACAGCAGAAATGCTGGCTTCTGGACCAATAATTCCGATTCTCGCTGATCAGGTTACCGTTCAGGCGGTAACCAGCCACTTAGACCTGGGGAAGGGTAAACCTAGGATAAGAATCCTCCGTCTGAGTGTTTCTGAAACCAGGGGTCTCTTTCTAGCAGATGCTTCGTGGCAAGTATAGGACTGACTGGTTTTGTTTTTTTTTAACTAAAATTTTAATACCTTTCCAAGAAAGAGTCATTAAAAATGCAAGGCCCTTGGAAAATGTGTACCCTGCTCTCAGCCATAGCCAGCCCCATCTTGGGTGGTACCCAGCAGAATAGGCAGGGCACGGATGTGATGGACTGCCTCCTTCTCACCATCTTTCCATGTACCTGCCCTTGTCATAGAATATGTTTGTGTGTGGGGACGGGCAGGCTTTTTGATGGCCTTGGCAGAGGAATTACTCTTTCAGGTGGTGGGTGGTTTGTTCTGATGCTGAACCAAATCGGGTGGCACAGCTGCCATGACAAATCAACCCTCGAGCACAGTGCTGTTTTTTTCCCCAGTAGCACACAGACCAGCGGTCCCCAGCCTGTATTTTTGTTAAAGGTTATGTTTGCCTTAAACTAATTAAACCCATTTGTATCAAATGACTGGAATAACTTCCCTTTTGAAAATAAAGAAAATAACTGAAAGGAGTTGGTTCAAAAAAAAAAAAAAGTCCGAGTTAATTTCATCTGCTGACATAGCGCTGCACTATTAATTTTATTGCCCTAAATGTGAAAATAGATCAGCTTGGTGAGGACGCATGCCCATGTAGATTCGTCTGCAGAAGTCAGGCCGCTTCACCAGGAAGCTCTTCGGAGGCTAGCCGGCCCACACATGCTGGAGCGGCGGGCGTGTAAATCCAAGGTGACCACAGTCAGGCTGTGCAATCTGCACAGTCCTCTCAGAACCCCCTTTGGTGTTAGTCTTGCAGAGTGATCAGACACATGAGGACACCTCTGTGCGTCGGGCTTGCACCTTGTAAATATCTGTCTGTTTAGATCATGCTAGTGGGTTAGATTCGGAGAAGGCACTGGCACCCCACTCCAGTGCTCTTGCCTGGAAAATGCCATGGACAGAGGAGCCTGGTGGGCTGCAGTCCATGGGGTCGTGAAGAGTCGGACACGACTGAGTGACTTCACTTTCACTTTTCACTTTCATGCATTGGAGAAGGAAATGGCAACCCACTCCAGTGTTCTTGCCTGGAGAATCCAAGGGATGGGGGAGCCTGGTGGGGTGCCGTCTATGGGGTCTCACAGAGTTGGACACGACTGAAGCGACTTAGCAGCAGCAGCAGAGGGTTAGATTAGGATGGATTTATCACACACCATGAGAATTTTTTTAAACAGATGTCAATTCCTTTTAAACAATACACTTAATGAAGCGTTCCTGGTGCCAGGCCCCCAGCTAGATGCAGGGGACAGAAGCCACTCAGCAAGGCTCAGTGTCTTTACGGTGATAGACCCTCGTGAGTGCTCCTCTCGCTTCTGTACGAGGACAGTGAAAGGTGAACTTTTTAAAGAGGTGTTTGGCAGTTCTTCAGGCCCCTTTTCCTATGTCCACTCGCCCTGGAGACTCAGGGACCTGTACAAGGGTCTAGAATGTTCAGCAGCAGGACTTGGTTTAAAGCCTAGAAATGTGCATGCACACACACACACACGCACACGTACACACACACACACACACACGTACACACACACCGCACACAGACACACACACACACATGCACACACACACGCACACACACCCCCCCACACACATGCACACTGCACACACCATGCACCACATGCATGCGCGCGCACACACATGCACACACATACACCACACACGCACACACACGTGTGCGCGCACACACATGCATGCACACACACACGCACACACACCACAGACGCACTTTGATCCACTGCTGCATCTCAGTGTGAGCCGTGACGCTTGGGGAGGAATGAGTGGTCTTCCCTGTTGCATTTGCAAAGGGCTGTCAAATGTTTCCCTTACAAGGTTCATTATAGAATAATTTCTACAATTTTTCATAAGATCCAGCAAGAAGAACGGGCATTTTGCACATACAACACTTGGACCTGGGGCTGAGTTTGCACATGTGGGAAGCAGGGACACAGGGAGACCCCTGCTCTTGACACTTGGGGTCCTACCCGGTCTCCGTCTGGGCGGGGGTCCTCTCTGCTTGCTCGGTGGCAGGCAGACCCTATGCAGCAGAGGAGGCTGGTTTAGGTGGATTTTGCCCCAGTAATCCCCCCGATCTGTTGCATGAGCACCTGCCTTGCAGACACTGTGCTCAGCATATTCAGTATCTCTGTCCACAGCCAGAAGCTCGCATGGGGTGCTTCTACGGACTGAACGTTCCTACCCCCCGCTTCCCGAATTCATATGCTGAAGCCCTAAGCTTCAGTACGGTCAGATCTGGAGCTGGAGCGTTTGGGAGGTCATTGGGTTCAGATGAGGTCACGTGGGTGAGGCCCTGATGGTGAGGTTAGTGCCCTGATAGAGACTCAGAGCAGTCTCTGCCATAGAAGGACACTTGGAGAAGGTGGCGTCTTCAGGCCAGAAGGAGACCGCTCGTCAAAACCCCACAGTGCTGGCACCTGACCCTGGACTTCCCGCCTCCAGAACGGCATCTGGGCATTTTGTTATGGGAGCCTGAGCCAACTAAGATATTAGTTTTCCCGTCTGTTGGAAAGTTGAGACTCAAAGGAGGTGAGAGATTGTCCCCATATTTCAGGCCTAGTAAGCGACTCAGCTGGGTTTCTACTCCCAGGCCAGTCTGATTCCTGTCCCCACCCCTGTGCTAGCCCAGCCCCAGCCTGGCACCCCAGAACGCAGTGGCTGCTGCCCCTCCTCTCTGATTCCTGAGCTCTCCAGATCAGGAGAAAGGAGAGGGTGCTCCCTACCTGAGCCCCGCTGGAGCTTCCTCCTCCCAGGCTGGGGCTCCATTGCCGGGGGCGGGCCCGGCCCTGCCCAGAAACCCGGAGGGCATGTCCTGACCACACAGACCAGGGAGATTCCTGGGAAGAGGAGGCTGGTTCAGTTCCAGGGTGGCCGTGTGCCTGGGGAGGCCATGCCCCTCCTCTCCTGAACTCCAAAATTCCCCACAATGAGCATCCCCACGACAGCTGCATCAGCCCAGAGGCCCAGACATACACGCTCTTTGATGGGATGGACATCACTAATGATAAAGTAGGCTTGGTTATCATAAATCCTATTCCAGAAATGGAGGTCTCGCAAATCTCTCTTTTATATTACAATTGCTTTAATATTGAATTTTTCTCTAAGTGTTCCTATTCGATACAAGTGAATGATGTCATTTAGAATATGAATATATTTAATCACGCGTTTCTCTTCCGCATGTAACTAAAGGTTATATAAAAATGTACTTTGAGAATGGTTTAAAATGTGAAGTCATGAATACTCTTGTGAAGATAACCAAGGTGTTAAATATGATATTTGAACTCTAAGACTCTTAACTTTTAATTTTACCACTGTCAAAATGCTCTTAAGAGAGCTGCAGGTCTCTCTTGAGATTCTTTTTCCATGAAATCATAGTAGCAGGAGCTAGTCACCTTCGAAAAAACTTGAGTGTGAAAACAAAGTGTAACCATTTTGTACATGTGTAAAGCACTCTATAACGTGCCCTATATAGTGCAGTCCGTATAGCGTTATTCACACTGACAGCTCCACGTGTCTTGGTCCTCCTATTCTCAGCGCTCACTGCTCCCTGTCTTGACCTCCACGGGGCCAGCTGGCCTCACGCCAGCCTGGGTGGCCTCGCTCCCCATCGGGCTCTGCCTGTGGTCGCCTGCCCTGGCACCTGGCCCATGTCGGTCCTGGATGTGGCTGCCTCAGCTCTGGGACTTGCTCTCTCATCTCCGTCAGCCATTCCCACCCCCCTGCATCCACCTCTGGGCCCTTTCTCCACCTGTGGAGTCACCTGCCAGCCCCAGAGGGGCCTGCCCTGTCCCGTCCTCGCCCAGGCACCCTGGCCGCGGGGCTAGTTGGTGCCTGCCGCCTGCAGCTCCCCTGGCTTCGCCTGCCTCTCTTTCCCCTCTAACCCCCTTCTGCCTCCTGCTGCCCTGGAGCAGGGCCATGCTTGCCACGTGCTCTTGTCCAAAAAAGGAAGAAACGGTTGTGAGCCATGGGAAGCTCTGCAGTCACCCGGCACAGAAACGAGAGTGTGGGGACGTTTGAACCTCCAGCTGTCGCCTCCCTGCTGTTAGAACAGAACCGTCTGCTGGGGAATCGGGTTTCCAGGCGCTCCCCATGGAAGCACCTGCCCTGATCAATAGCGTGACGACCCCACCGCCATGTGGGGACTGTTCCCATCACCGGGAGGTGCTGGTGAGGTTCTACTCAGCTGCCGTGGATTAGTGATCAGCAACCTTTCCATTACCCCCCAAACCCAAATGAAGCCAAAATCTGTGGTCCTTGTTGAATGACCCTGGATTGGAAGACATTGCTGGCAGCGGCAGGTTGGCGGGGGCTTTGCACGAACCTCCCAGGTTCCTGGGGCTGGGCTGGCTCGGAGTCCTGGCTGCTGTGAGGTTGGAGGTTCCTGGTGAGGGGGAGCCTGGGGGACCAGGGGATGGAGGCCTGTGGGGCCGGGCAGACCGAGCTCCTCTCCGGTCACTCTGAACAGCAGAGTCTGAACGCTTCTGCTCGGTCCATCCCGAACAGAGAGGAAAGTTTACAACAAAATGATACCGGTTTCGACGTTTCAGTAACTGGAGCCAGTCCTGCCCCCAAGTGCAGAGTGTCCCCAGGACCCAGGAGAGGAATTGGAGAGGTTCCTTCCAGGGCTGCGTGCAGGGGCAGCTTCTGCTCAGGTGGCCCCAGGGCTTGCCCCCCGATGGGGCCTGGCTCAGCCTGCCCCTGCTCCACCGTGGGGGAGGGCAGGAGGGATAGTGGCCAGAGCAACCCCAGTCCCCCAGGGCGGGACGCTTGCCTGGCGTCCCCGTGAGACGGAGCCACAGAGCCCGCTTGGTGAGGACCACGCAGGAGTGTGTCCCCAGGGGACCGAAGCCGGCGGCAGGGAGCCCGTGGAGCTTGCTCACTGCTCCAGTCTCTGCAGCAGGGAGCCTCATGCCCTTAGGGAGGCTGCTTTCTCATTAA
>SJXQ01008770.1:209533-244664 GCA_006408695.1 Aepyceros melampus
TTCTCATTAACCAGTTAACCTGCAGCTCTTTGGAGGGGGCATTGGAGTCCCATGTCTCAATTCTGCTCTTTAACTTGACAGAAGAGAGAGCGAGCGAGTATGGAAACCACACAGTCCACAGCGTTTCCGTGTGGCGGATGCTGGTCCCCAGGGGCCCAGAGCCACCGAGGGAGCAGGGAGGCTGCCCCAGCTGCTTGCTTCCTGGGGGCCCTCGGTGGTGGAGACCGCAGGTCTGATTGGGGGAGCGGGGAGGCTGCCCGAGCTGCGTGCTTCCCGGGGCCCCCGGTGGCAGAGACTGCAGGTCTCGGGGGTGCCACCCCCAGGTTCTCAATTGAGGCCAGTCCCCCGACGGCAAGCGGTCCTGTCTCGCAGGGTGGGGGAGCCCAGCTGGAATCACACTCAGCCCTGAGGGGCCCTCAGAGGAGCCCCCGGGAGCCCTGAGACACTCCTCCCTGTGTCTGTCGAAGCTCAGCTGATGGAACGAGAGCCCGTCACCCTCAGACCTCGGCATCCTCGTCTGAGACCACGTTGAGGGCCTCAGCCAGGGGGCTTTCTCATTTCCTGCACCTGCGTGGGAGACTCCCTGAGCTCCTGGGAGCATCACCCGGGCCACTGTCTAGTCTGAAATTCATCCTCCCATTAAAACAGGGAGGCTCAGCGTGCAGAGGCCGGAGGCAGCGTTCTCAGGGGCCCAGAGATAGCTGAGGTCTACACCGGCCGGGGGCCTGGGGGCGTCCTGCTCAGCCATTTTGACTCTACTAAGTTAGACCCCCTCCCCTGTGACCTCAGGCCCCTGTGGGAGCTGCGGTTGTTAAAGCTCACAGAACACGTGAGGCAGCTAGAAAAAGCCTCGAGACGAAAGAACAGGAAGAAATTTAATAACTGCCCGGGAAGGCAGGGCCTGCTTAGAGAAGACATGGAAGCCTGCCCGGTCGTGTTATTGGAGACACAGAGGAGTGGAAACAGAGTGGAAACTGCAGCAGAGGGGCTCGGGGGCCACAAGGCGTGCCAGCCTCATTAGAACGGGAAGGACGAGAGTGTGCATCGGGACGCCAGATCTCAGTGGAGGCGGGAGACGTCCGGGAGGCGGGCGTACAGGGGCTTCGTGGGGAGTGCTGTCCCGGGACCCCTCCCTCCCGCCTTTCACCTGCCCACCCGCTGACCCTGGTCCCAAGCCCGCCGCTCGGTGCCACCCCAGAGTGGCTGCCAGCGGCGGCCTCGGGAGGCTTGCTGGATGTGGGACGCAGCACCCGCCTGCCCCCGGCCTGCCCACAGATGTCAGTGCCCAAGCAGGAGAGGATCCAGTGTCCTCGCAGCCAGAAGAGGGGAAAGGATACACCTCAGCACACTTTCCAAAGACACATGTGTTTCTTTTTAATTAATTAATTTAAATTGGAGGCTAATTGTTTGACAATATTGTGGCGGTTTTTGAAAGTGCTGCGTAGGATGAACAGTTTTTATAGCACAGATAACTTATTTTTGATGTCAGCTTTAGAAAAAGTCATCTCGCTTTCTGCACGTGTGTGTTTTTTTTTTTTTTTCCCATCCCTTCCTGGCGCATGTAGACCAGACAGTAAGCTAACCAAGCAGAGGGCTTCTGTGTAATGGTTTGACTTCTGTGACAGCTGAAAGATCGTCAAAGCAGTGGTCTGTCCCGTGTGCCTGTCTGTGTGTGAGCGTGCGCCTGTGTGTACGCTGGGGGCACACTGCTGCCTCTCGGGTGGGTGGCGCCTGAGCCCTGTGCCGGCTGGAGTCCCGGGGTGCCCGCAGGGCCAGCCCCCCTGTGATACCGTGACGCCTGCGAGGGGGGCGCACTCACTGCCGGGCGGGCGCTCCCCGGCCTCCCCAGGGCGAGGCGCAGGGGTGGGCGGATGCTTTCTGTCTCTCAGCACCTGTAATTCCCCTGCTGCCTTGAAAGGCGGGAGTTGCTGAAGCAACTCAGCCTGGGACTGTGAAATGGATTTACGCTTTTCAGAAAAGGCTGAATGCTGCCCTTTTGCCATACGCTCTACCTGGGCTGGAGAGACATGTTCTGAGGGACGGTTGCAGCCTGCAGGGGCGTCTCTCACTCTCCCTCCACAATGCCCCCTCCCGCCCCACCTCCACTTCTACCCAACCATCTCCTCTTCTCCCGGGCTGCGTCTGCGGGGAGGCCGTAGCTGGCTCACCACACGTCTGACGAAGTGCACAGAAGATTTTTCATCTCTTAGAGAAATCGTCTCATTTCATGTGTCTGTTTTGCCTCTGATATCCCTACTTAGGAATGACGATGTTACTTACCAGAACTTTGAGCATGTGTTTGGAACAGCCCCTGTCCTTGGAGTCTCTGCAGCTCCATCATCCATTCATCCACTGAACACACATTTACTGAGGTCAGGGGAGTGGACTGCGTGGCCGGCCCTCTAAGGCATCCCTGGACCACACTGTCCGGGGTGCCAGCTTCCTCCGGGCCTGCTCCCTGGGGTCGGCGCTGCCTGGGGACCTTGGGCGCAGCTCTCTGGGCTGACACAGCGTGGAGCCAGCCTCCATCCCAGCCCTGACTCTCCCCCTGTGCCGGGAGACCCATGTCCTGGTGAGGTAGATGCTGCGCCCTTAAAAGGGACAGGAGTGTGCTGGCCATCAACAGCCAACAGCTCATCTCCATCCTAACGTGGCTCAGTCAGTCAGTTCAGTCGCTCAGTCGTGTCCGACTCCTTGTGACCCCATGGACTGCAGCACACCAGGCCTCTCTGTCCATCTCCATCTCCCGGAGTTTGCTCAAACTCACGCCCATCGAGTCAGTGATGCCATCATGTAATGTGGCTGCTGCTGCTGCTGCTGCTAAGTTGCTTCAGTCGTGTCCGACTCTGTGCGACCCCATAGACGGCAGCCCACCAGGCTCCCCCATCCCTGGGATTCCCCAGGCAAGAACACTGGAGTGGGTTGCCTTTTCCTTCTCCAATGCATGAAAGTGAAAAGTGAAATGGAAGTCGCTCAGTCGTGTCCGACTCTTCACGACCCCATGGACTGCAGGCTACCAGGCCCCTCCGTCCATGGGATTTTCCAGCAAGAGCACTGGAGTGGGTGCAGCGCCTTCTCCATGTAACATGGCTGCCCAGGTCTAAGCAGCCTGCCTGCACGAGAGCGCCAGGTGCCTCAGGCCCGAGGAGTCTGCTGGGAACGGCCTGTCCTGTCCACACTCTTCCGTCCAGTGGAGACATCAGACCCCTGGTAAATCAGCCAGGCCAGCGGCAGGACCTAGAAGCGCTGGTCTGGGGCCCTGGCTGGGCCGGGGGTGGAGACAGGCTGCGTGTGGCTGCTCTGCGGGAGAGGAGAGTCGGGCTCTGGGGTGGGGCCGTGCGGCAGTGCTGTGACCCTTTCTGTGGAGGAAGCTAAGTTCTCCTGAGTGTTTTAAAACCCTTTGTTCCTGTGAAGGGAAACCCAGGGTGTTACTAACGGGTTAGAAAATGAATTCTCTCTACAGCTTGTCAACTCTGAGAAATCACCGCCTATGAAAAATGCAGGAGAACTCAGAAATGATTTGCCACTTACCTGAAAATGATCTTCGGTTACAGCAGAGGCGGGGAGGCCTTGGCCCGCCTTTGCTGCGGGGCGGAGCGTTGGTGAGCCTGAAGCGGGTTCCCGCAGCTACAGGCCGCATCCACTGACCTTTGGGGCCTCAGCTCTCTCCAGAGCCTCAGGCCTCCCTGCTGGCCCCTGAGCGGGCTTGAGAGCATCACTCAGGGGCGCCTCTGCTGGCCCGTGTCTGTCCTTTACCCCCAGTTTGCTCAGGGCTCTTGGAGAAAACTGACAAACCGCAGCCCCTGCCAGGACCCTTGTCACGGGTGTGTGGCCCACGGTTTGCTCAATTGCTGTGTCCTCCGTGAGGCGGTGAGACGCCCTCCTGTCTGCTGACCGTGCTGGTGGTGGACGTCCCCAGCTAGGCTCCCAGGGCCCCGGGATTTGACTCACAGCCTCTCTGTGGTGACCCCAATATGCGGGCCTGAGAAAAGGAACAGGAGGATGGGATCCCCGGGACCCTGGCCTTGGCCAGGTCGGACCCTGGCCATGCTGACCGGCAGCCCGGAAGTCTGCCCTGGAAGACGGGGCCCAGGAGTTCAGCCTTCGCCTCCTCCTTCCAGGGTCTGAGCCAGAAGACCCTCAGGGCTCCCAAGGGGGCCCTGGAGGAACAAGGGGGCTGGAGGGACGTGCTCCCTCTGCCCGCCTGCAGCCCTTGCCCTTGCACAGGCCAGCCCAGCACCCTGCCCGCCCCCACGGCGCTCCTGTCGGCAGGCTCTCCGTCCCTGGGGTCTCTCTGTGTCTCTCCTGCCTCTGTGGGTCCCCCAGGGCCTGCAGCTCTTGCTAAGGTGCCACCTGGGCGGCAGTAAAGCTGGACTTCAGCCAGGTTCCCAGGGGCCGTGGTTTTTATGGAGGGGGAGATCTGAGGGTCGGTGCCCCCTCCAGCCTCTTTCAGAACCACATACAGCAGACCTGAGTGCGTCCCTTTTAGCTTCTTCAGCCGGAGTCACATCTCCTCCTTTATTTTATTATCACATTCTTCAAAGGAGTCCAATACCTCTAAAATTGGCAAATAATTTTGGCCCTCCCCAGTGGTTTATTTTGTTACCTGGAAAACGGCTTCTCTTGTCTGAGTTACTTTGGTATAAAATGAGGTGATTGTTTCCACTCTGCTCAAGCATTGCAGAAATTATTTTTAAGATTATGGTTACAGGGAGACAGGATTCAAGATTAGAACTCCATTCATTATTTTCCTTAAGACATTTTCCTGAACACTGTTGGTTACAACGTCTGCAGGCGGAGGCCAGTGTGCACGTGGGGTTTAGTGGTGTGGACAGGCTTTGTCAACCTTCCCACCAAGGCCTGTTTCTGCAACAACCAGGGAACTCAAGCATCCTGGTGCTGCCTGCAACTTCACGGACACCCCCAGGGGGTCACTGCCAGGGCTGTGCAGGGCAGACCATCTGTAGATCAGGGCCCCTTCAGCCTAAGGGAGATTCCCCACAGATTGCAAGTGGGTCAGAGGAGCCTGGTTACCAGGGAACAACCCGAAGTCACTCTTGGTTTTCAGGACAGGAAAGGTCAGTGGTCTGCTTCGTTTTCCACCTTAGGGTAATCCACTTCCTTTCTCCCCAGGAGGAAACCAAGCTCCCAGGGGCATCCTCTGTTTCTTGTGATATTCTGCAGACAGCTCCGGATGCCCTGCTGACTGTCAGAATCCCAGAATCTGGCAGCAATGCAGGAGACCTGGGTTCCATCCCTGGGTCGGGAAGACGCTCTGGAGGAGGAAATGGCAACCCACTCCAGTTTTCTTGCCTGGAGAATCCCATGGGCAGAGGAGCCTGGTGGGCTATAGTCCATGGGGTCGCAAGAGTCAGACACGGCTGAGTGACTCTCACACACACACACACGTTTGAGGAAACAGACCAAGAGAGGGCAAAGTGTGTTGGATTAAAATGAGGTTCAAGTTCAGAATCACCTTTTGAATTAGAAGAGGCTGACATACTTTCGTATATTTTTGGTAAGTTAGACAATTTTGACTTGTCTGCAGTGTTTCTTCATTTCAGAAATTAAAAGAGCAATCTTCATATGTTTAAAAGAATCCTCGTGCTTTATCCAGGAGAAGCAGCCTCGGCTGAAGTGCCAGCTACATCACTGTCCGCTGCTGACATCAGTCAGCCGACTTTGGTCTGAGACCTCTGAGTCCTTACGTCCCTGGTCCTAAGGGAACAGGTGGCTTCGAGGGGACTCCTGAGCGACAGGTGACGTGCTGGCGGCCCCCAAGCTCAGGTGAGGGCACAGGGAGCCCACCTGGCTCTTCTTTCAGGGAGGCGAGGTTGATCGACTGCTGGGCTGTCTTGCCCACGAGAAGGAACGGACAAGCTGCTGCCACTGTCCCCCTTCCCTGGGCTATTGCGTATCCCCTGCTGTCACCCTCATCAGCTCCCACAGCATTATGTCTTTTTGTTTCATTCTTTTTTAAAAGGGTCTTTTTTGTTCTGATCTTTGGGCCTAGCCATGTGGCATGTAAGATCTTAAGTCCCCAGGCAGGGATCAAACTGGAGTCCCCTGTGCTGGAAGCACAGAGTCTCGAGCACTGGCCTGCCAGGGAAGCCCCCTGCAGCGTGCTGAGGGTGGCCCGCTTCTCACCCTTCTTCCCCCTACTTGTCCTCACGTGCGGCCCGGGCTGTGCTGGGTTCCGTACAAGGGCTGAATGTGTGTGTCCCGCATCCCCTGGCGGTTCTCACAGACCCCCTTTCTCCTTCCGGGCTGCCACGCAACCTGCCCGGGCCTTCTTGTTGCTCAGCCCTGCTGGGAGGAAAAGCAAACTGCAGGCCGTCTGAGAGCGCTTCAAACCGCAGAGCTGAGCTGGATCAATAGGCCACCCTGCCTCCCTCACAGCGTGGAAATGTATCGTGGGCACCCCTAAGCTCGTCAGGGTCTTATGACTTGTTGATTTCCCTCCATGAACTAGTTTTCTTTGACATCCGAGGGGGTGTTTGATGGCGACACCGTAAGGTTTGTGCAGAGGTCGAAGTGCAAGGGGGTGAAGCAGGTCAGAGGGGCTGGAGTGGCCCTTGGGGAGCCGTCGCATCAGCCCTTCCAGGATGAACGGGGAGACGCAGGCTTTACAGGGGGCTCTGGGCCCCGGCCCAGCCATGCAGTGAGGGGGCTTTAGAGTGATGATCAGGACCGTCTTCTTGAAGAAGCCGTCCTGTGACCAACGCCAGGCATGCCGCCCAAATGCTGGACTTGAAGAACCAATTTCTTTACAGGGGTCAAATGTTTTCAATAAATGAAAAAAAAGCATGTTTCCTCAGGTAATGAGGGAAGTCACATAAGCAAGACTGCTGTCACTGAGGATGACGTTGTGAGGAACGCGGATGCTCTCAGCTTCCTGGCACTTTTTTACAGCATGCATTGTTGGCCTGAGACGAGAATCTGCTCCGCACATTTCAGGGACACCTGATCACTCTGTTTTCTCTCCGGAGCCCCCCAACCCCTCTCCCCCCATGTCAGCACACACCCCCATCCTGGAACGACCCCTGCAGTCTGGGAAGGAGCCCAGACCACGTGCTTAGGTGGTGAACAGCCATCTGCTCATTCCTGTTCATGCCTCAGGCCCCTGGAAGCTGCCCGGCCCTGCAATTAGAAATGGAGCCTAGGCTTGTAACCAGACCATTCCACCTCCTTGCAAGTTCAAGTTCTTCTCTTCCTTCCTGGGGCCTTGCTGGGGGGCCTTGGGGGGCGTTCAGCTGCTTCCTCTTCTCTGAGCTCCTTTGCAGAGCAGGGGTCTAGGGCCCCAGGTCCTTTAGGAGACTCTGGGGAGGTTCTCCAGCCGAGATCTCTAGGGCAGGGCAGGGCGCCATGTTCCAGCTCCTTTCCTCAGGAGAGCTGCTCTGGTGGAGTCTCTGACACTGCTTTCCACAGCTGTCTCCTCGGCAGACCCCCCAGCACAGGCACTTGCACATTTCTGCCTGGTGCAGACGTCTTTCCGAGGTCACCGCACCCAGACGTCATCATTGCAACCCCCGTCTGCCCACCAGCTGCACCAGTGAGAACCGTCGGGTTCCAGGGCTGCTCCCTGGATGCCTCCTGCAAACCAGCCCCCACCTTGCACAGAGCCTGTGGCCAGCAGGATCGGGGCCTGAGCTGAAGCTGAGGCTCCCTGACTCTTGACTGCGTTATCTGTCAGGGCCTGTGGGAGGCCTGGGGCCAGGGCACTGAGAATCTACTGTGGACCCCGTGGGACTTTATGCCTCTTTCCCCCCTCAGAGGAGCATCTTGTTGCTGGGAGCTGCCAGCGGGGAGAGCTCTAAGGTCTGCGGCCCTGAAGGGTCCCCACGTGGAGGAGAGGAGAGGAGTAAGCAGCCCCAGGAGGCAGCGTGGGCCGGGTGGGCCTGCCGTGGGCACTGATGAGGCCTACGTTAACTCGGGCAGGCGGTCCTTCCACAACATAACATATGGGGGACACAGCCGCGGGACTTCACGATGAAACCCTCCCCGTGGGACTCTGCTCTCTGGGCCGCTCTCGTCTCTTCCTCTGATTTTTCAAGCAGAGCTCCGGTCTCACCCAGTTAGAGACCGTTTTCCTGCATCACCCCCCTCTATCGGCTCCTCTGTCTTTTGTGGGTGGCGTGATCTGTTTCGCAGACACAGGAAGTGGGTGGTCAGGACTTCCCATCTGGAGCCAGGCTCCTGGTCCCGCACAGCCCTTCGCGTCTTGACCAGAGGTGGGCCTTGGCTGAGGGGCTCATTCTCACAGATTCTGGAAGCTGCCGGGGGGGCTCTGCTCATCTGTGAAGGATGACGAAGTGAAGCCCCACTGCCCTCCAGGGCGGAGCATGGTGTGAAATGTGGTCTGTTGACTCAGGTTGGGTTTATAGTTCAGTGAAGAGCTGGGAGCTCGTTCCCCCAGTCTGGGGGTGAAATGGCCCCGTAGGTGGTGTCTCCAGGCCCGAGGCAGGCCTCTGGGTGGTGGCCCCAGCAGCCTGGGAGTGAGTGGTCGGCACTGGCCGCCCTTGTGCGAATGGAGAGTGCGGTCTAGGCTCCAGACACACTCGGAGCGGAGAGCGAGGGCAGCAGGAGGCACGCGAGGTCCGGGGTCCACACGTGGTCGGTTTGAACCCAGCCTGTGCTCAGGGCTCCCGAGCAGCCAGGACCAGCCAGCTGGCCCTGGGGCAGAGCCCACAGGCTCTGTAGGTTGCCACCACAGCCGGGCTCCACGTGGGAGCCGAGCCCAGGCACGCCCACACACATGCACGCGCACACACACACACATTGATCCCCTGTGTCCTTCCTTCCTCCATCCTACTGGGCAGGAACCACCCCGGGATCCCCCCAGACGTGCTGCACAGACAGAGTTCCAGGTCCTGCAACCCTTTCTGGACCCTTCCAGGGTCCCCTCGGTGGATGTATCTCTTTGTGAGGCTGGTTTGTGGTTGGGTGGCTTGGAGTTTCCACTCATCCTTGGTCCTAACTGCGTGGTTAACCTTGCCACCTGTCACTGCCTACAGACGTCTGAGGCTACACAGTGTCTTAGAATAAGATGAAGCCTAACTGTTTTCATCTCCAGCCTCAGGCTTTTGGCACTTTCCACTTCCTCCATCAGGCAGTTACTGTCTGCACAGTTGAAGCACTGAGAAGGCTGCCCAGGGAGCCAGAGTCTGCGTTAGTGATGGACGAACAGTGGTAACCAGGTGTGGCTAGCGTGGACTCCCATTCCTGCTCGGGACCGGGGGCCAGGGTGGCCCGTCACAGCTGCTGATAGAGCCTGCTGGCTCAGCCGCCACACTGGCCCCTGGTCCTTGTGGAAGAGGCCTGGGTCCTGTCCATCATGGCCCACATGGCCTGTCCCGCATGCGTGGCCTGGTCCAGCGTACGTGGCCTGTCCAGCGTGCGTGGCCTGGTCCAGCGTTCATGGCCTGGTCCAGCATGCGTGGCCTGTCCAGCGTGCATGGCCTGGTCCAGCGTGCGTGGCCTGTCCAGCGTGCGTGGCCTGGTCCAGCGTGCGTGGCCTGTCCAGTGTGCGTGGCCAACTCCATGGCCAGTGGACACAAAGCGCTGGTGGAGGCTCTGTCAGCAGCGCGGTCAGCAGCGTGGAGGGCACAGCCTCCTGCGAGACGCACTGTGCGTGCCACCACTTGGAATTCCCAAGGCTGCTCTTTGTCCCTTTCCAGTTTCACAAACTGATGTGACAAATGGATGCTAATGATGGTTGTTTTGGCCCCACAGATAAAAGCAGAGAGCGCAGCCGGGCACCCTGCCCACCAGCCCTGGTGCTGCATGCAGAGAGGAAGAGCCCGGCGGGGGATGCAGAGGACAAGGTTGGTGGCTGCAAGACGCAAAGCCCCTGGCTGGGGTCCCTGGGGGCCCGCACACCCTTCTCCCCATTTCCCACCTGACTCTCGGCAGTGGCACTTTGCAGTCCCCTCTGTGGTGCCAGGCCACTGCCAGCTGGCCCGCTGCAGAAACCAGCAGAAGGAAGGGGCGTCTGGGAACCAAGCAGGAGCAGCCAGGCCTTCCCATCTGTGTCCAATCCAGAGCTCACTGGCAGCCTCTGCTCGGAGAGGCTTGGGTGGTAACCCTGGATCCTCACGCGTACTGCCCCCGTCTCAGAAGGCGAGTGCACACAGGCGGCCAGTGTGTGCAGCTGGACACCCCTTGGGTGAAGCTGTAATCTGCACTTGGTTTCACTGTTACAGGAAAACCAATGCACGCCTTGTTTTCTGAACACAGAATCTCAGGTCCTTCCCGATAAAGCAGCATTTTATAGATTGACCGAGAACATGTTGAGTGTATTTCCTTTCCCATGAATAACCAAGAAATCAACTTTTACTGCTGCCTTTGAAAGTCACAAATGGCACATAACATGCTCTGACCATCGGACACCCTGGCGGCCTCTGATCTGATCCGTCAGACACCCTGGCGGCCTCTGGTCCAACCCGTTGGACACCCTGGTGGCCTCTGATCTGATCCGTCGGACACCCTGGCGGCCTCTGGTCTGGCCCAGTACTGTGTGAACGTTCTCTCCTCCTGTGCTGCTATCAGCCTTGTCTCTACCTCGACCTGTTAGGTGGCCCCGTTCCTGTGGTTGTCCTGCCCGTTCCCCATAGCGACATCCCTGGGCACCCTCACCTGTGCTCCCCACCATCCTCTCCATCATTCGTGCTGGGGCTAGATGGTGTAAATGAGTCACGAACAACAGAGCAAATTAATCTCCTGCTTCCCGATGAAGGATCTCTCTCTCCGAGGTGAACATCCGCGCCAGAATTACATATTTATTAAACAGATCGTCTTTCTTCTGCTTTAACTACTTTCTTTATCTCTGCACTCTGTGCGTCTAATTCACTTTTATTACTTCAGTGTGGAGGGGAATTTTATGCCATGATTAGCCATTTTTATCACCAACAGGAAATCATAACCAGTGCGCTGCACCAGAAGACGACCTTGGTAATTAGCTGGAGAATCCCAGCATCGCTGGATTTAAGTGTCAGTCTCTATCACAAATCATGTCCCACCGTATTTCCCTGAAAAAATGATCAAGGGGAATCTCCCACTCAGAGGCCCCTCATTGGCTTCCATTGTTCAATTAGCTTCGTGATGAAAATCTCCCCTCGTTTCCCTAATTGGATTGAAGTGAAGTGAATTGAAAGTGAAAGCGCTCAGTCGTGTCCGACTCTTTGCGACCCCATGGACTGTAGCCTATCAGGCTCCTCCGTCCATGGGATTTTCCAGGCAAGAGGCTGGAGTGGATTGCCATTTCCTTCTCCAGGGGATCTTCCTGACCCAGGAATTGAACCTGGGTCTCCCGCATTGCAGGCAGACGCTTTACCGTCTGCGCCACCAGGGAAGCCCCAAAAAACAACTTTTTTTATTTTTAGAATTTTGGGGTAGTAGAAAATGTCTTAGTTTCCTATGAGAAAATAAGTTCAGAATAAATAATGAACATAACAGGGTGTATTCAAAAACAGTTGTGTTAAAAATATAAGGGTGTGTTCATACCTTTATAATTTTAACACAGCTGTTTCTGAATACACCCTGTTATGTTCATTATTTGTTCTGAACTCATTTTCTCATAGGAAACTAAGACATTTTCTACTACCCCAAAATTCTAAAAAAAAAAGTTGTTCGTGAATTTAGGAATAATCATATAAATTACAAACCATTTATTCCGTGTAATTACCTGTCACAACAAATGAAGGGCACCAGGCAGACCCCAGTAAGAAACCAGGATGGTCGAGTGTGAAAGAGACCACCCCTCAAGTCCTGGGTCTTCCTTGTCTAATGTTTAATGAATGCGATTCCCAGGGGCCGCTCTGGACCTGGTCCGCTGACCTTTGCATCCCAGGCCTCCCCACTCATCGTCTGGCCAGATCTGCTGCCACTGGCCGTTCACTCCTGGTGATGTGGGCCCTGCTAGGAGGAGGTCTCACGTCATTGCCTGTGATTTCACCGTAGCTTTAAGCGACTTCTTTGGGGTTTATAGCCCCTGTGATCTTTTAACTTTATATTTGAATCTTACATTTCAGTGCTGTCATGACCCAGCACTTTCCTCGCTAACAACTGTTCGAAAGGAAGCTGGGAGGTGGGAATGAGCTGTGGTCCCAGGGTGGCCCTTGGGGGCCCCTGGACAAGCATCTGGGCTTTTGGTGCAACGGCCCTGTCCTTGCGCGGCCACCCACCAGTGGTGCCCCACAGGGCGAGGAGCCTTGGCGTCCTGGGTGTTTGATCATTCTGACAACCGCTCACCATGTTCTCACCTACCTGCCTCAAAGAGCGCTGACACTGATGGTGGGAGAAAAAGTTTCTCAGCTTTCAAGATGACATATAATTTTTTCTAAATGAATCTAGAGCTGCCCAACGGACGTGGGTTTGGGTGGACTCCGGGAGATGGTGATGGACAGGGAGGCCTGGTGTGCTGCGGTTCATGGGGCCGCGAAGAGTCGGACACGACTGAGCGACTGAACTGAACTGAACATTCTCAGCCCGAAACCTGGTTGCTGTTTGGAATAATACACTAGGACCTTGTAATCTGACCGATTTTTTGAGAGAAAGAAGATACAGTCCTTATTATATTATTCTAAATTTGAGATTAAAATAATGAAAACAGGTGGTAGAAGGAAAGAAATGTTTCCTTGCTGCTAGAATTTATTGTGCTCACTGTGGATTCATTTTGCTCTTGCTGCTGCTGCTGCTGCTAAGTCGCTCAGTCGTGTCCGACCCTTCACGACCCCATGGACTGCAGCCCACCAGGCTCCTCTGCCCATGGGGTTTTCCAGGCGAGAGCACTGGAGTGGGTGCCATTGCCTTCTCCCATTTTTCTCTTAGAGCTGCTCAAACTTTGAGATAGCACTGACTTCTTAAAATAATTTTCTCGTGGTAATTTTTCAGTTCCACCTTTAGGAGTTTGTTTCGTTTCCTTTTGTTTAAGGGCCTCCCTGGTGGCTCAGATGGTAAAGAATCTGCCTGCAACGCGGGAGACCTGAGTTCAGTCTGTGGGTGGGGTAGGTCCCCTGGAGAAGGGATGACTGCCTACTCCAGTGTTCTTGCCTGGAGAATCCGTGGACTAATGAGCCTGGTGGGCCACCTCCCGTCCATGGGGTTACCAAGAGCTGGACACAACTGAGTAACTGACACTTTCGCTTTTCATGTTCCCCTTGTTTAACAAAATCCAATGTCTCTTGTGTATCCGCGCAGCTAAAGAAGTCAGTCTGAATCTTGGACTCATGTTTATGCTGGTGTTATAATTGCCTATGTTTTCTGATCTCAGACCAACTTTTAATTCTTCCAGATTCTATCCATAATAAGCAATGGGTCAGGTGTCCTAGCTGTAGTTTTTTTTTTTTTTTAACTTTAGGCAATAAATCTTCATTTTCTTCTAGGGGATATTATGTTCAGACATTCTTCTCTACATGAAGACAGAGACCCCACTGTGTATCACAGTCAGCTGCACCCTGTGAAACAGTCCATGAACTCTGCCCCCAGGTGGACACTCCAGAAATGGGGAGGGGGGCATCCTTGGAGTGACCGGACACTGCAAGGACACAGGCTTGTCACTTCCCCTGCCTGCCAGGGACGGGCTGGGCCAGCCCAGCCTCCCGGGGCCCTCGCTGCTCAGAGGGTGTCCGCCACTGGAGGCTGGGCTCTGTCTGTTTCCAGAGATGAGTCCAGGGGTCTTTCTGCCCCCGGAAGCTGGGGCGTTCAGAAGCGATCTCTCAGCTGCTCTGCTTGTGTCTGTCTCTACAGAAGCAGGCAGCCAAGCCAATCTGGGATAATTAGAGGGAGGCCCTAGTCTAGGTCGCTCAACGCTGTCAGTTGTGCCGAGAATTCTAAAGGCTCACGTGACCCCCAGGCCCGAGTGCTGGCTCTGCTGAGCCGGTCATTGCCTAATAGCCGCTGTGGGCAGGTCTGTCTGCAGGAGACTAGTTCGTCTTTACTCAGTTGCCTCTAATTGAAGAGGAGTATTTCAATTTGTTTTAAAGTGCTTTCCTGCTCTCTCTACAGGAGCCTCCGTCGATCCTGGTGACCAGCGAGGACAGCGCGCCCAAAGGCACGAGGCCCGTGGCCTCCACCCCAGTTCCGGGATCCCCCTGGTAAGACAGCCCGGGCCTGGGGGTAGGGGAGACAGCCCTGTCTGACCCAGTGCTTGCTGTCTCCACCAAAGAGAAATGCATGCCCTATGGGTAATGCTGTTTTACACAAAGCAATTTGCAGCTCCTGGCGGGTAGAGTTCCACACCGTTGTCACCATCTGCCAAAAGAAAAATAGCATTTAAGTGATAAGTTATCCTGATCCAATATATTTGCAATATGCATTAAAGTAGGAAGGCCGTTGTGTATTGATCTGAGCACGGCCATGTCTGGAGAGATGGTGGCACGCCTTGCACTTCAAAGGCCTTTCCGGCGACTCCAGGAAAAGCGTAACCGAGGAGCTGTTAATTAAAGACGTGCCTGCTCTTTGTGGCTGCCCTGTGAGGATTCCCGTTCTCTGCGCCTCCACACTCAAAGCGCCCTCCACGAGGGAGCCGCCGACTCTGGTTTTCAAAAATGTCCTTTTATAATGGAGTAATTTAGAATCAGAAAAAAAAAAAGGTTATTATAGTAAAATTTGTTTTAAAGCCTGCAGATTAGACTGCAGGATACGGCTGGGAGGAACAGCTAATTTAGAGAACAGGAACAGAGCCACTTAAGGTGCCATCGAGGCAGCAGCAGCCGCGGCCGTGGTCCCCGCATGTGCGTCTGTCCTCTGTGATGTCCTGAGCGGGTCCCTGCATCTGTCCTGCCCTGGCCACCTGCTTACTGCGGGAAGCCCTGCTCTTAGCTGGGCAGACGGGGCCCCCTCTCCTTCTCTGCTCAGTGGTCGGTGTCACGGGCACCCAAGGGCCTCCCACCCTTCAGCTCTAGTGCTCGGTGAGCCGTGTGCGCCTCACAGGTCCGGGGCCCCCATGGTGACACCTACCAACACAGTGTCTCCAGGGCTGAGAGTGTCCTGCCCTTCAAGTCGGGTCTGATGCCAGCTCCTGGGTTAGCGCAGACCCCAAGGGCCGGGGGCTGAGGCCCAGCCCCTAGCCCCTGCACATCTTCCCAGCTGATTGTGAGTCCCGGGCTCGCACAACCTCCCATCAGGTTTGAAAATTTGCTAAAGCGACTCACAGGACTTAGGAGAGTGATTCACTTGTGATGATGTCTGTGTTACACAGGGCGCAGCCCAGGGACAGCTGGATGGCAGAGAGGCAAGGGCAGGCTGCAGAGTGGGCGTCTCCGGGCCCCACGCCCTCCTGGGGCTGCCACCCCCCAGGACGTCAGCGAGGTCAGCACACTGCAGCCCTCTAACCCAAAGGAAGCTTTCTGAATGTTTCATTACTAGGCCTGTCTCCCCCGCTCCTGAAGGCTGGGGGTGGGGCCAGAAAACCAACCCTCTGATCACGCGGTCAGTCTTTCTGGGACCAGCCCCCACCCAGTCACACGTGGAGGCACCTCAGTCACGTGAGGCCAGGGGCGCTCCTCAGGAGTGAAAACGACGCCTCAGTGGCTCAGCTAATTAAAAGGGTTTCAGGAGCTTGGTGTTAGGAACCGAATGAGGAAAAATACAGATTTAAGCTATTATTTTTTTTATGATGCCAGAGATGCTGTCTGGGGTCTTCTGGAACCAAACTCTCTCGAGTGTGTTTCTAAGGCAAGCACAGTAGACTGCTAATCATATGAGGGGTTGCAGAAAATTCAGCGAGGTGTGTGCCCCTGTCACACTGTACCGATGCTGTCCTGGGGGTTATAATTGGGCAGCAGACCTGACCTTGAGCCTTAGAGGCTTCTAACCGTGGAAGCTACAGTTTCAACGTCTCGGTGATGCTGTGTTCGAGGTCGCTCCGTGGGATCCTGGGGTCGCAGCATCCTTGGGGGCCCCTCCACCAGGCCGCAGGTCCTCGGTGTGGATGAGTCACTGATGAGCCTTCCAGCCCGAGTGTCGGCCGTGTGGGGAGCTGTCCTCTCCTGGGGAAGGGGGCGGCGGGGCTGCAGGAGGCACCATGCCTGCAGCTTTCTGAGCAGCGTTGGGCCTGCCGGCTGAGCCCGGGCGTTTTTCTCGCTTCTGCTTGCCTCTCTCCGAGCCTGCCTGACTCAGTGCCACCTGAGTGAGGCTGCCTGGCCTCCCTGAGCATTCTGGGGTAAAGGGTACCAGCTTTCAAACACCCCCATACCTGGGAGGTTGGTCCGTGTGCGCCCTGAAAAGTGCCAGAGGAACCAGGATCTTGCAGGGGTGGGGAGCTGGGGGTGCTGGGGCAGCGCCAGCCTCGGCTTCTGTGGCCTCCCGGCTTCCCAACTGGGAGTGGCTACGTGCAGCGTGGTCTGACGTGTCTTAACCTTAGTGTCACACCCACAGAACCTCGGGGATAGCACACTCTGGGATAACAGCAGTCTGCCTCCAGGAAGGGTTCCTCTGGCCTGGGGCCACACCTGCTGCACCAAGTGAGCTCAAAGCACCCACCAGCCTCCTGTCCCACGGGCTGGGCCGGTCATCAGCCCGAGCCGCCCAGGTTCTCCGGAAGCAAAGAGATCCTCCAGGGGCAGGGGAGGCCGGTTCCTCCAGGTACGTCCCCGCCGGCCAGTCCCGCACAAGCCAGGACGCCTGAGGTCTCCCATGTGAGAGCTCACCCAGACAAAGTAGGAACCCGCAGGGGGTGTCTCCCTGCCCAGATGTGGGCAGGGGACCGGGTCTGCGAGACGTGAGCCCCGGGGCCCTGCTGGCCCCCGGGTGCTGTTGGAAGCTGGTGTGACCTGAGGTGCGGGCAAGGCTGCCAAGGAGCTGGGAGGCGTACATGGCACAAGCGTCCACATGTCACGGCACGTGCTGAGCCCCTCTCATGCCTCAGATCTGCCTGTTTGCCCCTGGACGGGCGGCCTCTCCGCGGAGGCCCCCGCCAGCCCAGCTCCAGACCTGCTCCTGCAGGGCCCCCCGCTCTGGCCCTCATAAGACCGGGCAGGGCAGCCGGTGCTCGGGGTCCCTGCAGTCAGGAGCCCTTGCCGTGATGAAGCTGGACTCTGCAGGGGTCACAACAGAGCAGGCGGCACCGTGACTGTCGAGAAGGCAAGTGCCCCCGGGCGCCCTGGCCGTGGTCCAGACAGAATTACCCAGAAGGTGTTTGCTTCGCTTCCTGCCCACGGGAGGCTTGCTCTCACATCAGAGGTCGCTTGGAAGCCCAGGAGCTCCGTGGAGAATGAGGCCATAACCAGATACGCATTTCTGAGCATAAACCACCACGTCCCAGGAGGAAGGGGCAGAGCTGTTTCCACCCTCTTTTCCCTGAATCTTCGCGACCTGCCCCGTGGGGCCAGGCTGCTCGGTCCTCCCAGGTCAGCCCCTTCTCGGCGCGCTCGGGACAAGCGCCCGGAGGAGAGAGGGCCCTGGGGGTGTCTTCCCAAGTGCGGGAGGGGGCGAGGCAATGCTCGGGGTCCCTGCAGTCAGGAGCCCTTGCCGTGATGAAGCTGGACTCTGCAGGGGTCACAACAGAGCAGGCGGCACCGTGACTGTCGAGAAGGCAAGTGCCCCCGGGCGCCCTGGCCGTGGTCCAGACAGAATTACCCAGAAGGTGTTTGCTTCGCTTCCTGCCCACGGGAGGCTTGCTCTCACATCAGAGGTCGCTTGGAAGCCCAGGAGCTCCGTGGAGAATGAGGCCATAACCAGATACGCATTTCTGAGCATAAACCACCACGTCCCAGGAGGAAGGGGCAGAGCTGTTTCCACCCTCTTTTCCCTGAATCTTCGCGACCTGCCCCGTGGGGCCAGGCTGCTCGGTCCTCCCAGGTCAGCCCCTTCTCGGCGCGCTCGGGACAAGCGCCCGGAGGAGAGAGGGCCCTGGGGGTGTCTTTCCATGTGCGGGAGGGGGCGAGGCATGGAGCCCTCCCCCTGGGCGGAGCTGGATGCTTGGAGGGAGAAGCGGAAATACCTTCCCCCCTTGCAGAGCTGCGGACACTAGGGTGTGCTGTGTGAAGGCCATGAGGGGGTCGTTTTGTGCGGCAAGCCAGCAGTCCCCGTGTCCATTTGCTAAAACGGGCCTTTGTGCTCTAGGGCGGCTAAGTGTGGATGTTTTGTACCAGACTGAACTAACTCTGGCACGCTAATTGTACCCTCTGGGATTTGGGGACAGTTAAAGAGGAGAGGGAACATGGCAGCCATCCAGAAATTATACATTATGATTAAGCCAGAGGAATGTATATGTATTGCTTAAAATGTGCATAAAGGATACATGAAATTAATTCTGCATCGTACAGCTGGCTCAGTCCGGTGGAGACCAGGCGTGACCAGTGGGCAGCTTTCTCCTGGGGGATCACGTTTGTTTACCTGCTGCCGGCTCTTTGCTTCAGTTCCACGGGCGTCCCTGTGGCACAGGAAGTGGGCTCTTTGTATTCTGGACATGAGTGTGTGCGTGTTAATTGTTGTCACGCCTCTGTCTCTGGGGTAATAATCCTCCATTAAGGCTCTAATTGGCTCTGCTCTCCCATCACTGGAGGGGCTGGGTGGTGGTGGCAGTGGGGGTTGGGGTTGCTCCCCCACGGTGGTCCAGGCCCTGGGTCTCTCCAAGAGGAGGGTGTGGTGTGACCATCTGTCCACATGGCTCCGGTGCTGATGGAATCAGCGCGTCCCAGAGGCAGCAAATCTACAGCACAGACCCACCCACATCTGGGGAGAACCAAGTCAATTCTGGTCGACGCGAAGCTTCTTTCTTAACAGCCGGGCTTGGAGCCAGAGGGCAAGGAGCCCAGGAGCTCAGCGGGATGATGACCTGAGTCCGACTGGGCCTCCCGTCAGGGGGACCTTTTGGAGCCTGTGTGTCTTTGCGTCTGAGTGTATCCACTTCTCAGGAAGGATACCTGCCCAGGTGCGCGGTCTGCCCTCAGCCAGCATCCGGGGAGGTGACAGCTGTCAGCAGCTACCAGGGCTGGAGGCTGAAACCCCTCCACTGTTCGTCCACCAGGAGCAGGGCTCAGGGCCCCCCACCCCACCAGGGGCTGCGACAGCGTCACTCACCTGCTTTCAGCTGCTTCTTATTCCCCAGCCCCCCCACTTCACATGTTAACCAGAACTTTCTCAGGCCAGGCAGAATCATGGCTCCAGGACTCAAGGACACCTCCCAGAGCCAGTGGGGAGACTGGGGTTGGCTGAGGCTGGCCTCACACAGCCTTTGGGGTGCTGGCAGGGGGCTACCTCTGCACACCCACCCTGCACCCATGGGAACATGAGCCCCTCCGTGCCTCTGTGACCGAGGCTGCTGGCCACTCAGTAATTCTGGCAGAAGTGTCCCATGCCCTGGGCGTCGAGGCACACGCCCCAGACTTTCCCACATGGGCAAATCCTCGCTGACCTGCTTTCTCAGTGAACTCATCACTCCCCGGGCCCTTCAGCTGCTGTAGCCGTGATGGTACCGTGTTCAGTGGGGCCAGGTCTCGTCTTTGAGAACCCTAAAGTGAGGTCTTTAGAGAGGAGGTGAGGGTACACCGCCTGCCTCTCACTGTGGGAAACTCTCCTGGGAGTTTAGATTCTACTCCATCCTTCTTCCCCTTTAGGCTCTGTCCTGGGTCAGGGTCCCCAGAAGCAGCCCTCTGGACAGTGCTCCCAGTACCCAGACATACTGAGGAGTGGTTCAAGGGAAGGGGCAGAGGAAGGCGGGCGGGGGGCTGGGGCTGTGGTGGTTGGGGGAAGGGCTGGGCTAAAAGGATGTGGTCTCAGCAGGAGGCCAATCACCACGGATTTGCCCCATGCCCTTGACCCCACCAGGCTGCTAGAGGAAGCAACCCCAGGGCAGGCATGGTCTCCAGGTGCTCCCCAGAGCCCAGGATGGACTAGCTCAGGAGCCGGGGACAGTGTCCCTGCCCATAAGGTTGATCCACACAGAAGGGCATTAATGTGACCATGCCTGGGGTCCTGGACCAAAGTGAAAATTAACGGAAAAGAACAGAAGATAGAATAGAAGTTAGAAGGGACTTAAGAAATCATCTGGGACCAGACCTTCGTATCTGCTTTTATAAATGAGGACACTGAGTCCACAGCAGTGAGATCACTGCTTGAGGTGCTGAGACACACAGAGGCAGAGCCCTCCTGGAAGCCAGGGCTCCATGCCCCTGGGCTCCTGAGTGCCCCCCCAGTGACTCTAGAGGCAGGAACAGACCGGTCAGCCATGATGCTGAGGCCACGGAGGTGGGGCTGTGATGCCCAGATCACTGGTGTGCTTGTGTGTGCATGCACACGTGTGTATGCATGTGCGTCAGTGCGTGTGGGGGTGCACACATGTGAGTGTACGTGCCTTTATGCACAAGTGTGTACTCATGTGTGTGTGCACACAAGTGTATATGCTGTGTGTCGATACATGTGTGTGCACAAGTGTGTGTGCATGTGTGTGGGTGCATGTGTGTCCACACAAGTGTGTGTGCATGTGTGTGTGTCAATGCTTGTGTGTGTGCGCACATGCGCAAGTGTATGTGTGTGCCTGTGTGGGTGGAGGGGCGCTGGGCACAGGGTGACTTCCTGCCAGAACAGCCGTACCTGCCAGGTGTATCTGCTCTAGAGGTTCATTGTACAGCAGGTGCTGTCAGGGGTCCCAGGGGCCACACAGCAGCTCCTAAATTTTTAAACAGACAGGGATGCAGCAAGTCAAAGATGCATCCAACTTTCCCACTCGGGCCAAGTGCAGTCAAACAGTGAAAAGATACCATCCCGACTGTCACAAACCAACTTACTCGCTGCCAGGAGCTTTGGTCTTGGAGCTATTTTTCCAGCTGCAGCCTGGCCAAAGAAGGCTTTAGCAGCCTGTGTGTGGGCAGTGGCCAGACTCTCCTGGGAGTTTAGATTCTACTCCATCCTTCTTCCCCTTTAGGCTCTGTCCTGGGTCAGGGTCCCCAGAAGCAGCCCTCTGGACAGTGCTCCCAGTACCCAGACATACTGAGGAGTGGTTTCAAGGGAAGGGGCAGAGGAAGGCGGGCGGGGGGCTGGGGCTGTGGTGGTTGGGGGAAGGGCTGGGCTAAAAGGATGTGGTCTCAGCAGGAGGCCAATCACCACGGATTTGCCCCATGCCCTTGACCCCACCAGGCTGCTAGAGGAAGCAACCCCAGGGCAGGCATGGTCTCCAGGTGCTCCCCAGAGCCCAGGATGGACTAGCTCAGGAGCCGGGGACAGTGTCCCTGCCCATAAGGTTGATCCACACAGAAGGGCATTAATGTGACCATGCCTGGGGTCCTGGACCAAAGTGAAAATTAACGGAAAAGAACAGAAGATAGAATAGAAGTTAGAAGGGACTTAAGAAATCATCTGGGACCAGACCTTCGTATCTGCTTTTATAAATGAGGACACTGAGTCCACAGCAGTGAGATCACTGCTTGAGGTGCTGAGACACACAGAGGCAGAGCCCTCCTGGAAGCCAGGGCTCCATGCCCCTGGGCTCCTGAGTGCCCCCCCAGTGACTCTAGAGGCAGGAACAGACCGGTCAGCCATGATGCTGAGGCCACGGAGGTGGGGCTGTGATGCCCAGATCACTGGTGTGCTTGTGTGTGCATGCACACGTGTGTATGCATGTGCGTCAGTGCGTGTGGGGGTGCACACATGTGAGTGTACGTGCCTTTATGCACAAGTGTGTACTCATGTGTGTGTGCACACAAGTGTATATGCTGTGTGTCGATACATGTGTGTGCACAAGTGTGTGTGCATGTGTGTGGGTGCATGTGTGTACACACAAGTGTGTGTGCATGTGTGTGTGTCAATGCTTGTGTGTGTGCGCACATGCGCAAGTGTATGTGTGTGCCTGTGTGGGTGGAGGGGCGCTGGGCACAGGGTGACTTCCTGCCAGAACAGCCGTACTGCCAGGTGTATCTGCTCTAGAGGTTCATTGTACAGCAGGTGCTGTCAGGGGTCCCAGGGGCCACACAGCAGCTCCTAAATTTTTAAACAGACAGGGATGCAGCAAGTCAAAGATGCATCCAGACTTTCCCACTCGGGCCAAGTGCAGTCAAACAGTGAAAAGATACCATCCCGACTGTCACAAACCAACTTACTCGCTGCCAGGAGCTTTGGTCTTGGAGCTATTTTTCCAGCTGCAGCCTGGCCAAAGAAGGCTTTAGCAGCCTGTGTGTGGGCAGTGGCCAGCCACCTGCGTGCACCAGACAAGCCTGATGGGTGCCCTCCGTGTGGGAGGGTGCCCAGGACTGGGCTTCACCCTCTGCACAGCTGCGAGTCTGCTGGCTTCTTACCTGACATCGCCTGCATTCTGATCTAGCTGAAGCTGCAAACAGCCTGCATTCACACCAGGCAGACCTCCCCCCAACCCATCCCATGGTGCGCAGACAACCCAGGGGGGCTCAGAACACGTGCTGCTAAGAACTCGTGGTGCTAAGAACACGTGCTGAGTGTTGCCAGGAGCGCAGCCCCCAGACCCAGCAGGAGGCACTCCATCACCCTCCAGAGCATCTGAGAGGGAAGGGGCTGTGCTCCCCGCAGGGTTTATGGTCCCTGTTGGCCCAGAATTCTGTGTGAGAACTCACGCAGTGGCAGAATTGTACATAATGTACAGAACAGCATAATTACTTGTGGCTTTATACACAGTAAAAGCTTCTTAAGCCAGACGACTTCTACACCAGCAGGCAGGCAGCTTCCTCCAGGCGAGAGGTCACCTGCACCCTGTCCAAGCCTGCTGGGGGCAGCAGGCAGACCCGTCCATTGGGCAGCTCCTTGCCCAGCTTGCAGTCCTGCCCCTCAGGTCTAGCCCTTGTTGGCCTGTCATCCAGTCTCTATAAAGGCTGACCCTCATGTTTGCCTCAATTTTCCCACAGTGATGGGCATGTTAGAATAACACAAATGTCCATTGCAGGCCCCACCTACACAGAGATGGAATGGAGATCACTGAGGGTGAGGGCAGCTCTCAAGGTCACCTGAAGGTCAAGGGCATGCCTAGAGTGGGAGGGTGAATCCACTGAGAAGACAGGTCATGGCTGTCTACCTGGATGACCAGGCCAGCGGAGGCCTATACAGGGTGGGGGTCTAGGTAACTGCTGGCTGGATGCAGACCCTGGTGCTGGCACCCAGGATGGGGAGGGGTCAAGGGTGAGGTCTACTGATCGTCAACCTGTGGAAACTCACATCTCACAGCTCTGGAGGTCAGAATCCACCCCGACGGGGCTGAATCCAGGTGGGGAGGAGGGTGCTGATTCCCTCCCAAGGCTCAGGGAAGATTCTGCTCTAGACTTTCCAGCTTCTAGAGACATCGACATCCACAGCCCCTTTTTCCCACATCAGGGCCAGAGTGGTACATCCTCTGATCTCTGTCTCACCCACCCACCTCGTGTGTGTGGGTCTGTCTGTCTGTCTTCTGCTTCCATCCTCCCATCTCCTTCTCTGACTCTGACTCCCCAGCCTCCCTCTTCCCTTATGAGGACCCTTCTGATGACACTGAGCCTGTCTGGACAGCCCAGCCTACTCCCTCCATCTCAAGACAGGAACTTAATCACACCTGAAAGGTCCCTTTTGCCCTGTAAGGTAACATTCATAGTTTCTTGGGAGGAGGACGTAGACCTTTTTGGAGTCGTTATTTGGCTCCCACTCCCATGAACCTGGCCTGGCTGTGGAGTAAATCAGGCAGACCATCTAAACGTCATTTCCACGCAGGGATCTGGTCTGCACAGAGTTTCAGAGCGTGAGGCTCAGCCTCTGCGCTGAGCCTTCTCTCTGGCCCACGGGAAGTGGCCGGCTGGTCTGAGAACAGAGGCTCAAAGGTGGGAGTGATTTTCTCTGTGGGAAGCAGACTGGTGTGTGCTGCCTGGATCCAGAGGGAGGCAGGCAACCAGGTGTGTCTGATGGTAAGGCAGGAGCTGGTGCTCAGGAGGCCAGGCAGTGCCCAGAAGTTCCCCGACCTTCAAGAAATCAATGACCAGAGGGCTTCAGTCCACGAGGACTAGTCCTGCCCACTCCTGCAGCTTCTGAGGAGCCTGGGGAAGAGTCCTGGAGCTTCCCGGGCCCTCAGAGGTCACTGTAGGATGCTGAGGTCCCAGGAGGGGAGAGGCGTAACCTAAGAAGAATCTTCTGGAAGGGCCAGACCAGAGGCAGGACAGATCTCATTTCTCTGCACCAACCATCATGAGACTGGTCACAGGACAGTCTGAGGCTGCTCCGGTGACCTCAACTGGCTGTGTTGCAGGGACGCACTGAGGCCAGGTCTGAATTCCTGTGTGTGTTCCCACAGTGCAGACTCACTCGGCGGGAAGGGAGCTCTTCCTTTCCTTTGTTTTTCTTTTCTTCACTATTTCTCCTTTGCAATCTTTCCTTCTCTCTGATAACCTTTCACAGAGATGAAGTCTTAAAATTGCGTATTATTCCTTTTGGAGATTTTAGTTTCCTCCTTGTGAAAATGCAAAGCTAATTCTTTGCTCTTCTGAAAACAAAGCGGGACACCTCAGCGGGGCTGAGGTTGCTGATTCCAGCAGCTGGTTTGCTGGTTCTCAGCTGGAGAGGGATGGGCTGTGGCCTCCATGTGGCTCCATGAACCCTGCTGCTCAGTCAACGTCCAATTGGGGAAGTTTACTGGGAACCAAGGTCTGTGTTACCTGGTCCTCGGACCCAGGGCCAGAGTGGGAATCCAACTGAAAGGAGCGCTGGCCTTCGGGAAGAGCTCAGACCTCCTGGGACCCAGTCAAGCCTCTCACTTCTCTGAACTTTGCTGTCCTTACCAGTGAAAGGAAGGTCAGGTCGCTGTCTGCCTCTGAATCAAATGAGAGAATGTGTGAGAAACATCTGAGAATCACCCTGAAAAGCCAGACATCGCTATTATTACTCATACTTTGTAAAACATTACTTTTGTGAGTGTGTGGATTTCAGCCCCGAAGGGCGTTTTGGGTTTGGACGCATGCCTGCACTAGCCTGTCTGTGAATGCAGGAACATAAGAGGCTCGGGTTTGATTCCTTCCCTCCAGGAAGTTCCCCTGGAGGAGGGCATGCAACCCATCCCAGTTTTCTTGCCTGGAGAATCCCATGGACAGAGGAGTCTGGTGGGCTACAGGCCGTAGGATTGCAGAGAATCAGACACAACTGATCGACTTAGAGCACACACTATGGTCTTTTGATGCACGCTTTTGAGGGAGACTAAGAGCAGTTTCTTGATCTGCACAGGTGTGTGGTCTGGACGGGCGATGACCGAGTTTTCTTCTTCAACCCAACAATGCAGTTGTCCGTCTGGGAGAAGCCGATGGACTTGAGGAACCGCGGGGACCTCAACAGGATCATCGAAGACCCTCCTCACAAGCGCAAGCTGGAGGCGGCAGCAAGTAACTAAGACTGGGGGGCCTGGGCACCCACCTCTGGGAGAGTCTAGACTACACATCCCTGAGCGTGAGAGGAGGGCACAGTTCTCCCGGTTATGCTGGCACTTGATTTTGAAGCTCTCATGGTCCCTGTTTCAGAATTCAGTCATTAAGTTTTTATGGCACTTTCTGCAGAAACTTTGATCCTTTCACGGGATCGGTTCTGGCTTTCTCTGCATCACATAAAGTTATGAACCCAGAGAAGGTTATCCTTCAGCCACTAGGAGCTTCCTTTCCAGTTCAGATATTAGCCTGCATTTAACCTTTTCTCTTACTTTTAAAAAGTTGTTTTCTATTATCAAATTAACGGGTGTTGGTTAAGCATTCTAGAAAATGCAAAGCAGTCTCACCACGTAAACTCATGCTAGTTTTGTTGCTGGCTAAAATCTTGGCCTTCTCTGCCCACCGAAGCCAAATGAAAAATACAGAGAGAGAGTTTGGAGGAAATACAAAGGTGGCTTTAATTCTCACCTGGCTGAGAGGGGAAGACAGCAGGCTCATTCCTCCAGAACTGTGTCCCCTCTCCACAGGGAATCTTGTTCAGTCCCTCAGTCATGTCCAGCTCTTTGTGAGCCCATGGACTGCAGCCCGCCAGGCTTCTTATCTTTCACTATCTCCCAGAGCTTGCTCAAACTCATGTCCATTGAGTTGGTGATGCCGGCCACCCATCTCATCCTCTGTCACCCCCTTCTCCTCCTGCCCTCAATCTTTCCCAGCATCAGTCTTTTCCAGTGAGTCAGCCCTTTGCATCATGAGGAGTCTAGGGGCTTACATAAGATGAGGGCTCACAGTCAGGAGTCAGTGATGATGAACAAAGCTGTTAGGATCTTGATTTCTTCCTCTTGTCTTGTCTCAAAGACAGTCGCAGGCTGGTGTCAGCACCCCAGCAACTGAGTCTGTCAGTTCCGTGGCGCTGCAGTGTTCTTTCTGATAAGTAACTACACGGGAAAGTGTCTCATGAGGGTAAACAGCAGATACAGGATGTATTTAGCATGGAATCAAAGGAAATAGGTGTGAAGTGCAGCTCCTGCAGAGTTAAGGTCAGAAAAGCAAACGTGGTTACAGACGTGCAGAGTTAGAAGCAGTTAAAGTAAAATAATAATAATAATAACTAGTAATGTTCAGGCCTACTCACTGTTCTCTTTATCTTCTTTATTGTCAGGAAAAGTGAAAGTCTTTAAGTCCTGTCCAACTCTTTGCAACCCCATGGACTGTAGCCTGTCAGGCTCCTCTGCCCATGAAATTCTCCAGGCCAGAATACTGGAGTAGGTACCCATTCTCTTCTCCAGGGGACCTTCCCAACCCAAGATCGAGCCCAGGTCTCCCACATTGCAGCCGGTTCTTTAGTCTGAATCACAAGGGAAGTTAAAGAAAATAAAACTCATGCCCTTTTCTTTTCCTTTTTACTGCAACAGTTTGCTCTTTTTTCTCATCATTTGGTTTTTGCTCCAAATGTTGTATGACTGCCCCTTGAGACTACATGTCATATCAGCCCTGGGATTTCTTTGGAGGGAATGATGCTGAGGCTGAAACTCCAGTACTTTGGCCACCTCATGCCAAGAGTTGACTCATTGGAAAAGACTCTGATGTTGGGAGGGATTGGGGACAGGAGGAGAAGGGGAAACAGAGGATGAGATGGCTGGATGGCATCACTGACTCTATGGATGCGAGTCTGAGTGAACTCTGGGAGTTGGTGATGGACAGGGAGGCCTGGCATGCTGCGATTCATGGGGTCGCAAAGAGTCAGACACGACTGAGCGACTGAACTGAACTGAACTGAACCTTCTCCATCATGCACGCATTCCAGAGCTTTGTAGGAAGTCCCTCCACTCTTTGTTGGAAGGGTGCTTGAATTCACTTAAAGTGCATGTGGAGAAGGGAGAAGATCCTTCGGATGCAGGGAAATCCAATGCGTGGCAGAGAGATTGCTGTTCGGAAGCTGCCCCAGCAAATCCCGTTTTCCCGAGAGCCAGAGCAGAACCCTTTCATGTGTTCAGAAAGGATCCACTGATTAGGTCTTATTCATCTTTTATCAGCTGTGTTGGGAAAGGTGCACTCCCTGAGCACGTGGGTTGAAATAGTCTTGGCTTCACTGAGATCTTGAGATCAGGGTTTCCCCTGACTGACCCGCAGGGCTTGGCTGAAAGGCCAGGAAATGGAATCTTGATCCCTGGAGTGAGTGTGTGCTTTAGCTTTGGAGGGTTTTTGAGTATTTTTGAGTCCGTCTCAAGTGACGCTAACACTGATAACAGAGATCAGCCTACGCTTTTAGCTGGATCCAGAAGCGTTTGAATGGAACTTTAGGAGAAAGTGTCTTAAAAGCTTCCTCNCCCTGGAGTGAGTGTGTGCTTTAGCTTTGGAGGGTTTTTGAGTATTTTTGAGTCCGTCTCAAGTGACGCTAACACTGATAACAGAGATCAGCCTACGCTTTTAGCTGGATCCAGAAGCGTTTGAATGGAACTTTAGGAGAAAGTGTCTTAAAAGCTTCCTCAACATTTTGATCAGTGCTAAGGGACATGGACAGATTGCTCTTGCAAAGCTGGCAGCAGTCTGCTAAGATGGAGTGATTGATACCGATAACACTGTCAACTGAAAAAGTACACCCCACCTACAAGTTGAGAGTTAAGTCTTATTCGGCAGAAATTTTTAGGACTTCAAGCCCAGGAGACAGCATCTCAAATGACCTTGAGAGAACTGTTCTGAGCAAGCCAGGGGAGGAGCCAGGTTACACAGACGTTTTACAGCAAAGGTCAGGTAGTCTGGATACCCAGATTATTGTTAGCTAAAGAAAACCAGATATCCCAAAGTAAGGAATTTGGTGCCTTTCCATGTATGGAAAAGTGCTAGAGTGTGGGCTTGGTGAAATCGTTCCTTCCGTCTGCACCTCAGCTTGTCTGGGGCCAGAGCCCTGTGTTTGCACACCCTGAGTTCGCCTAGGGCTTACCGTGGGCAGCGGCTAGAGTCTGAAGGCTGCTAGGTCCTGGGTGTTCTCCCTCCTGAGTGCCCTCAGGGCTCACTGGCTCACACTGGAGGGCTGCGGGCACTGGTGACTGCGGCATCCTTGTTTACTGGTGAGGCAGGGAGTGTTCCATTTCTCAGTACATTCCCCTCTCTTAAGATGATGAGTGCACCCCTCCAGAGCATCAGCTCGAGCCAGCTGATTCTGAGAAGGGAATGTTCCAGGTGGAGATCTCAGCCTGTAACACAAGCTGTTCTCAGGGACAGCGAGAACTGGGCTGTGATTTCGCTCCCTCCTTTGACTGAGGCATCCGTTATCTGAAAAGATGCTTTGCATCCCTCCTGAGTGCCCTCAGGGCTCACTGGCTCACACCGGAGGGCTGCGGGCACTGGTGACTGCGGCATCCTTGTTTACTGGTGAGGCAGGGAGTGTTCCGTTTCTCAGTACATTCCCCTCTCTTAAGATGATGAGTGCACCCCTCCAGAGCATCAGCTCGAGCCAGCTAATTCTGAGAAGGGAATGTTCCAGGTGGAGATCTCAGCCTGTAACACAAGCTGTTCTCAGGGACAGCGAGAACTGGGCTGTGATTTCGCTCCCTCCTTTGACTGAGGCATCCGTTATCTGAAAAGATGCTTTGCATGCTGAATTAAGGCTTGAACCAAAACCCCTCACACAGAGACACCCGGCTTCCATCGTCCTCACTTGGGGACCGGAGAGACCTCACCTTCTGTGGGGCTGGTGTCCCGAGACCTGCCAGGCCCTGGAGGACGTTCAGGCGCAGGTTGTCACGAGGATACTTATCGGCAAACAGTGTAGGCAGTCTCCTGCTCCTTCCTGCAGCTTGCATTCTCAGAGATAACTGAGTGCTGTTTCTCTGTTGCCCCAGGCCCGGCAGGGATGAGAAAGGACGGACCCACTAGCAGTCAGGACACAGTTGTCAGCTGTTTTTCTGCTCTGGACCAGGTGGAGCCGGGGCTACGAGAGCAGAGAGGGGTGAGCAGGGCCCTCCCCAACCCCAGTCCTCTGCCCTTTCCAGGCTTCTGAGGTGGAGGACAGTGTGAGAAGATTAACAAGCATGTTAGCAAAGTGATGAGTTTATTTGACCAAAAATTGATTTCGATCCTGAAGCCCCAAACTGGAAGTGGTTGGAGCCTGGGAAGGCTGGCCTGGTGCAGGCACAGAGGCAGAGCAGGGGAATCAGCTGCCAGGCACCAGAGAGGCCCACCTCCTGCATGTTTTTCTGCTCTGGACCAGGTGGAGCCGGGGCTACGAGAGCAGAGAGGGGTGAGCAGGGCCCTCCCCAACCCCAGTCCTCTGCCCTTTCCAGGCTTCTGAGGTGGAGGACAATGTGAGAAGATTAACAAGCATGTTAGCAAAGTGAAGAGTTTATTTGACCAAAAATTGATTTCGATCCTGAAGCCCCAAACCGGAAGTGGTTGGAGCCTGGGAAGGCTGGTCTGGTGCAGGCACAGAGGCAGAGCAGGGGAATCAGCTGCCAGGCACCAGAGAGGCCCACCTCCTGCCCAGCTGGTCCTCCTCAGCGTCCCCACTGACCGGTAACCTTGAGGCTTTTACTGGCTCAGATGTCTGTCCAATGGCCTCCTTGTATAATTAATTACAACAAGGACCTGAATTATCTGGGTCATAGATCAGGGCTCCATTTCACTCTGCTGGCCTGAATCTCATTTTGCACTTAAAAGGTGGAGAATGGAGCCTTAAGTCTAATAAACACAGCTGGAAATACCCGATTCTTGTAGGCGTAACACATCAAGGCATTTTTCTGCCACCATTGTAATGGTGGCCCCTGAACCACTCTATCCAGATAGATGTGTGATTATAAATTTACAAGCAGCTACAAAATGATCTTTAACCTTACTTACTCTTATTAAGAGAGGAAGAGCTGCCTTAAGCAGTCTTAAAGTCTTTAACCTGCATCTTAAAGACATGCAAATAACCTCAATTCTCAACTTCCGGTAGCAGAGTAGGAATTGACATTTAAATGGATAACTTCTAATTTCCTAAGATCTACTCACTGAAATTATTCTATTTATAGCAAAACACGACAGGGAGTATTTCTGGAAGACTAATTAGTAACGAACGGGCAAAGTTGCTGACCTCAGGCCACAAGCAAGGTGAATTTTTCCCTGGCTGATCACCTGTCACGACTCATCTAATGTTCTGACCCTAATTATTGTAAGAATCACCTCTAGGGAAGATTGTTCTCGGTATAGAGTTCTGTTTTTAACATTGTGTTGGACTATGACTCATTATAGATTTAAATATTAAAACCTGTTTCTTGTCCGAAATGGAACCATTAAGCATTCCAATTGATATTCATTATTTTTCAAGAGGCAAGTAGAATTTGACAAAATACTTCCCTGGTAGCCTAGCTGGTAAAGAATCCACCTGCAGTGTTGGAGACCTGGGCTCCGTCCCTGGGTTGGGAAGATCCCTGGAGAAGGGAACGGCCGCCCACTCCAGCATTCTGGCCTGGATAGCCCAGCTGGTAAAGAATCCACCTGCAGTGTTGGAGACCTGGGCTCCGTCCCTGGGTTGGGAAGATCCCTGGAGAAGGGAACGGCCGCCCACTCCAGCATTCTGGCCTGGATAGCCCAGCTGGTAAAGAATCCACCTGCAGTGTTGGAGACCTGGGCTCCGTCCCTGGGGTGGGAAGATCCCTGGAGAAGGGAACGGCCACGCACTCCAGCATTCTGGCCTGGAGGATTCCAGGGACTGTACAGTCCACAGGATTGTAAAGAGTCAGGCAGGACTGAGTGACTTTCACTTTCACACTTTCGCTTTCTGCCACATTTAACTGCAGTAGTTTGGAGGGGTATGTGTGTGTGTGTGTGTTTTGTGTGCATACTAGGAATATCAGCATGGAAGGAGGACTTAATATTGTCAGGCAACTATGGGAAAAGGATGCAGAACTGCCAGAAGGGCTAAGCCCTTCAACAGATAAAGAAAAGGCCTTCTTTTCTCCGTTCTGTTTTCCTTGCTGAGAGGTTTAGCTGAAGGCCTGAATTATTTCCTAATCATCCCACAATGCATCCAGACTTTTACGGCTCTAGCAGACAGGCCGTTAGTTGGGAATAATGCCTGTTGAACTGTGAAGTGAGAAGCAGCAGCCTTCACCCCACGTCCGCTCCACGTCCTGATGTTCGGGGCTGCTACAGGCTCTTCTTTGGTGAGGATGCCCCACTCACGTTTGTTTTCCCACCAGCTTCAGCATTTCTCAAATCTCTTAGAGGCTCAGTTCTGCCACCTGCGTTTACCTGCAGCACCAAAGACGTCTCTTCAGGGCAGTGGGTAGTGGAGGCTGAAGTGGAGTGAAAAGCCACGGGATATGTTTTATTCGGGGACCTCACTGAGGCCTGTAGCCAGGGAGAAGCTGCTCCAAAAGGTGTTTACTTTTAAAAGATTTTTAAAAAAGTGCAATGTGAGAGTTGTGAGTCAAGCTTTATTTGGGGCGAAATGAAGACTGCAGCCCGGGAGACAGCATCTCAGCTAGCCCTGAGAGGCAGCTCCAAAGAGTCAGGGGGCGGGTCAGTATATATGTGATTTTGGTGAAGAGGGAGTCCATACAACCAGGCACATATTTCTGAAGAAGATTTCTACTGGTCTCATGAGGGTCTCATGAGGGTTGACTCACTGGTTGACTCTGATGCTGGGAGGGATTGGGGGCAGGAGGAGAAGGGGACAACAGAGGATGAAATGGCTGGATGGCATCACTGGCTCGATGGACGTGGGTCTGAGTGAACTTCGGGAGTTGGTGATGGACAGGGAGGCCTGGCGTGCTGCGATTCATGAGGTTGCAAAGAGTCAGACACGACTGAGTGACTGAATGAACTGAACATGAGGGTTACTGCTAGTCATGAGGGGCAGCCATCACCATGAAGGATTTTAGTGCTTATATACCCATGAGGAGCACAAGAACTGGGCTCATAAAATCAGCTCCTGGAAAGATCTGCCACCTGAACACCTGTCCAGCCAGTTTCTCCAGAGCACAGAGGGCCTTGCCCCTGCTCTCCACCCTGAGCTCCTTCCAGGGGGTGTTGAAGGTCAGTAGCTGCAGCAGCACCTGAGGTAAGCCTTGTAGAGGTGGACGGCAGGTGCCAGTGTGTGGGTGACCGAGGTAAGGGAGGAGGAGGTGGTGGTTTAGTCGCTAAATTGTGTTAACTCTTGTGACCCCAGGGACTGTAGCCAGCCAGGCTCCTCTGTCCACGGGATTCTTCAGGCAAGAACACTGGAGTGGGTTGCCATTTCCTTCTCCAGAGATAAGGGAGGAGCCAGGATATACAGGGGGTTTTGCTGAGAGAAAAAAAAATTAATTGAACCCAAAAGACTACAGCTAATCACGAAAAGCAGACATCTCAAGTAAACGATTGTAGTGCCTGTCTGTGTGCGGGAAGGCGCAAGAGTCGGCCTCAGCGCCGTCACTCCTTCTGTCACACCTTCTCTGTCTAGGAGCAGTGCCCGGCTTCTCCCTGTCCTGAGGTCCCCTCGCGGCTCGGCGTCAGGGCTGTGACTGACGGCTCGCTAGCAGGCACCGTTCTTTGTTTGCTGAAATGGCAGCTGGCCTCTTTTGGTCCACAGGAGAAATTTTCCGGCCTCCTGGCCCCTGCGGCCTCATCACCTGCCCTTTCAGGATGGGGCTCCCGTTCCTTCTGCCGGGGGTTTGGTGCAGTCTGGTAGGATGTACCAGAGGGTGATGAGATAAAACGCCCGTGGGCCTGTCCTCTAGGGTAGGGAGGCAGACACGGCGGAGGACGATCTCCCAGCCTCTCTCCCCTGCCTTCTGTCCCCCGTGGGCACCTCCCAGAGGCTAGGGAGGACAGGGTGCTGCTGTGGGGTGGGGCGGGGGCCTAGGAGGGCGCCCTGGGGGGAAGGGACCCCTTGGCTCCTCCGTGCCTGCCACCACCCCAGGAGCTGGGCACCGTCCGTACCGGCCCCCGCTGCAGCTGCAACAGATGATCGCAGTTTAGGAGCTTAAACCAACACCAACTTGCTCCTTTCCAGTCCCGGAGGTCAGAAGCCCAGCTGGGTGGGTCTGAACTGCTTCTGTCTGGGAGCTCTAGGGCAGAACTCACTTCCTGTGTCTTCCAGTCCAAGTGGCATCTGGTTTCTGGGGCCCCACGGCTGGTTAGGAGCCTTCACCACGGCCATGCAACCTAAGATATTCACAGTGGCTCAGCTGGTAAAGAAACCGCCTGCAATGTGAGAGACCTGGGTTTGATTCCTGGGTCGGGAAGATCCGCTGGAGATGGGATTGGCTACCTACTCCAGTATTCTTGAGCTTCCCTTGTGACTCAGCTGGTAAAGAATCCACCTGCTTTGTGGGAGATCTGTGTTTGATCCCTGGGTTGTGAAGATCCCCCGGAGAAGGGAAAGGCCACCCACTCCAGGATTCTGGCCTGGAGAAGTCCCTGGACTGTACGCTCCACGGGGTCACAGAGTCGGACACGACTGAGCGACTTTCACTTTCACTCTCTTTTCCAGGGTTTGGGAGTGGACCTCTGTGAAGGCCATTGGTCTGCAATCCTATGTCTTTATACCTGTTTTGACAGTAGAGGGAATTAAAGAAAGTAAATCAATTGGCCTGCTCAAGGTCACACTTCTATCGAGTGGGGGGCCAAGGATTTGCACCTTGGAGGCTCTGACTCCAGATCCAGGGAGGGCCAGCCTGGCCAGACATCTTAAGAGCATTAGAAGAAGTCCCTGGACTGTACGCTCCACAGGGTCACAGAGTCGGACACGACTGAGCGACTTTCACTTTCACTCTCTTTTCCAGGGTTTGGGAGTGGACCTCTGTGAAGGCCTTGGTCTGCAATCCTATGTCTTTATACCTGTTTTGACAGTAGAGGGAATTAAAGAAAGCAGATCAATTGGCCTGCTCAAGGTCACACTTCTATCGAGTGGGGGGCCAAAGATTTGCACCTTGGAGGCTCTGACTCCAGATCCAGGGAGGGCCAGCCTGGCCAGACATCTTAAGAGCATTAGTTAAAAGGGGCTCTGGAAAGCATTTTGCTCCCTGCTTGACACGGAAAAGCAGGGTGCAGGGAGCCAGGCACTTCCACCCTGCTTTGTCCCGGCCCATGGTGGGCTTGGCAGGATGTCACCTGGCTTCAATTGCTCTGTAAATATTTCAGCTGTTTATATTCAAGGCAGATGTGCACTGACGATGACTTTCATTTCACCAAGAAGGGCATGAAACCATGCCTGTGAGTAAAGACAGCTGTGACCTGTGAAAGGGTCGCTTTCCCTAGCACTGTTTGCCCAGGAACAACGCATCGCTCTCCACGCCACAGGGGGCCAGGTGGCCGGTGCTCAGCCAGACCCGGGACCGCTGACAACGCAGATGCTGGTTGTTCCCCAGGGTCAGGGATGAGCTTCACCGCTCTTACACAAGGACCCTGGTGGGTGAGAGGGCTCTCCCCATGCAGGTCACCTGGCCCCTCTTTGGGAGGAACCCCAGCCATCACCTGCCCCGTGCTCCATCCACACCTCGACACCAGCTGGCGGCCCCGCCCGCACCTCCTCTGCACAAAGAATGAACCAGGCTTCTTGCTTTTTCAACACCATTATCAGGTTGGCACCCACTCTGATCTGTCCTTGTAACAGGACCCAGCGTAAAGCAGGTAAGTGTAGACAGGTCATCCCCGCAGAGAATCCCTCACTGACAGAATTCACCAGGTACAATATGCAAAGATGGGCACAATAAAGGACAGAAATGGAATGGCCCTATAGAAGCGGAAGATATTAAGAAGAGGTGGCAAAAGTACACAGAAGAACTGTACAAAAAAGATCTTCACGACCCAGATAACCACGATGGTGTGATCAC
>SJXQ01008771.1:6734-65853 GCA_006408695.1 Aepyceros melampus
TCGGTAACCATAAGATTGTTTTCTGTATCTTTATTTCTATTTTATAAATATGTTCATTTGTACCACTTTTTAAGATTTAACATATAAGTGATATCATGCAATATTTGTCCTTCACTGTCTCACTTCACTGAATATGACAATCTCTAGGTCCATCCATGTTACTGCAAATGGCATTATTTCATTCTTTTTTTTTTTTAGTGGCTGAGTGATACTGGGCTTCCCTGGTGGCTCAATAGTAAAGACTCTGAGTAATATTTATGGCTGAATCATATTGGGCTTCTCTGGTGGTTCAGTAATAAAGAATGTGCCTGACAATGCAGGAGATGTGGGTTTGATCCCTAGGTTGGGAAGATACCCTGGAGACAGAAATGGCAACCCACTCCAGTATTCTTGCCTGGGATATCTCATGGACAGAAGAGTCAGAGTCTCAGAAGAGTCAGAGATGACTTAGTGACTAAAAAATAACAGCATATGCACTTATAATAATATATATGTTATATATATATATGTTATTCAACCATAAAATATTACTCCACCATAGAAAAATAATAAAATAATGCTATTTGCAGTAATATGTATGGATTTAGAGATTGTCATACTGAGTGAAATATCAGACAGAGAAGGACAAATATCATGTGGTAACATATATATATTTATATACCACATCTTTATTCCTCTATCAATGTACATTTAATTTGCTTCCATGTCCTGGCTATTACAAATACTGCCACAATGAACATTGGAGCACATATATCTTTTCAAATTGTGGTTTACTCTGGGTATATGCCCAGGACTGAGATTGCTGAATCATATGGTAACTCTATTTTAGTTTCTTAGGAATATCCATACTCTTGTCCATAGTGGCTGTATCAATTTACATTTCCACAAGCAGTGTAGAAGTGGCAACCACTTTTTTGTTCTCTGAATGTATGACTGTTTCTGTTTTGTAATTTCATTTGTTTTATAGATTCAACATACAGATGAAATCATGTAACATTTGGGTCTCTGTCAAACTTATTTCAGAGAAGGCAATGGCATCCCACTCCAGTACTCTTGCCTGGAAAATCCCATGGATGGAGGATTTTAGTATAATACCTTCTAGGTATATGCATGTTACTGCAAATTGCAAGGTTTCATTATTTTGTGGCTGAGTAATATTCCATTGGATGTATATCCCACATCTTCTTTATTGGTTTACTTATTGATAGGCACTTAGGTTGCTTCTTTATCTGGGCTATTGTAAATAATGCTTCAATGAACATGGAGTTGCATATATCTTTTTGAATTAGTATTTTTGTTTTCTTCAAATAAATTTCCATGATTAGAATTAGATCATAGCAACTTTCATTTTTTGAGGAATGCCTACACTTTTCCCATAATGACTGCACCAATTTACATTCCTACCAAGTGCATGTGGCTTCCATTTTTTCCTACATCATTGCTGACATTTGTTGTCTTTTTGAAAATAGTCGTTCTGACAGGTGTGAGGTGTAAGGTGATATCTCAGTTTGGGTTTGAAGTGAATTTCCTTTATGATTAGTTATGTTGGGCATCTCTTCATGTGGCTATTGCCCACCTATATGACTTAGTTAAGATGTCTACTCTTCTGTTTTTTAAATAGGGTGGTGTTTTTTTTTTTTTTTTGAATTGTATGAGTTCTCTGTGTATTTAAGATGTTAGCCCTCAAATTGGTGAGAATGGGCATCTTTGTCTTGATTTTAGAGGAAATGCTTTCAGCTTTAATCATTCTTTATGTTGTTATTTGTGGACATATCATATATGGTCTTTGTTGTATTGCTGTGTGTTACTTCTATACTCACTTTGTTGAGAGTTTTTTTTTTTTGTCATAAATGAGTATTGATTTTTGTCAAAAACTCTTTCAATGTCCATTGAGATGATCATATGATTTTTATTCTTCAATTTGTTAATGTGATGTATCACACTGATTAATTTGTGGACATTGAACCATCCTTGCATCCATGGGATAAATCCCAGTTTATCATGTTGTATGATCCTCTTACGGAGAAGGCAATGGCACCCCATTCGTGTTCTTGCTGGGAAAGTCCCATGGACGGAGGAGCCTGGTGGGCTGCAGTCCATGGGGTTGCTAAGAGTCAGACTCGACTGAGTGACTTCACTTTCACTTTTCACTTTCATGCATTGGAGAAGGAAATGGCAACCCCCTCCAGTGTTCTTGCCTGGAGAATCCCAGGGACAAGGTAACCTGATGGGCTGACCGTCTATGGGGTCGCACAGAGTCAGACACGACTGAAGCGACTTAGCAGCAGCAGCATGATCCTCTTAATGTACTATTGAATTCAGTTTGCTAATATTTTGTTGAGGATTTTGTGTATATGTTATAAGTGATTTTGAGCCCTAATTTTCTTTGTAGGTAATATCTTTGTCTGATTTTGATATCAGGATGAGGCTGGCTTCATGGAATGATTTCATGAACATTCCTTCCTATGTATTCTTTGGTAATAATTCCAGAAGGATAGGTGTTAACTTTTCTTTAAATGTTTGGTAGAAATTATCTGTATTGACATTGAGTCAGTAATAAAAACAATTCCCAACAGACAAAAGTGAGAAGTCCTGCACTTTTGCTTGCTGGGAGTTGTTTCTTATTACTGTTTCAGTTTCATTACTGGAAATAGGTGTGTTCATATTTTCTATTTTTCCTGGTTCAGTCTTGGGCTACTGGACAGTTCTAGAAATTTTTCCATGTCTTCTATGTTGTCCATTTTGTAAGCCTGTAAGTATTGGTAGTTATTGATTATGACGTTATGTATTTATGTGGTGTCGGTTGTAACATCTCCTTTTTCATTTCTGATTTTACTTATTTGGGCTTTCTCATGCTTTTAGCCAAAAGTTTATCAATTATTTTTACATTAAAAAAAAAAAACCTCAGCTTTTAATTTCATTGTTCTTTTCTATTATTTTTTTAGCCTCTATTTTATTTATTTTTATTCTGACCTTTATGCTTTTTTCCATTTACTAATTTGTGGTTTTGTTAGTTCTTTTTTTCTCCTAGTTCCTTTAGTTATAAGATTATGTTGTTTATTTCAGCTTTTTCTTGTTACTTGTGGTAGCCATGGTTTCCTGTAAACTTTCCTTTTAGAAATACTTTTTCTGTATCCCATAGATTTTGGACCACTGTGTGTTCCCTTTCACTTGTCTCTAGATATTTTAACTTTGTAATTTCTTCAGTGATCATTCAGTTGATTAATAGCATATTGTTTAACCTTCACATGTTTATATTTTCTGCAGGTTTTTTTTTTTTTTCTGCATGCTTTTTCTTATTGTTGTGTTATAGTCTCATAAGGTTATGGTCAAAGAAGATACTTCATGTGCTTTCAGTTTTCTTAAATTTATGGAGACTTGTTTTTGGCATACCATGTGATATATTTTGGGGAATGACCCATGTGCACTTGAAACGAATGTAAATTCTGCTACTTTTGTATGGAATCTCCTACATATATCTATTGAGTCCAATGGTGTAATGTGTTGTTAATGAGTTTTTTGTTGTTAATGTTTCATTGTTCATCTTCTGTATGGATTACCTGTCTTATTTGCTATAAGGGGGATGCTAAAATCTATCATTATTTTGTTACTATAAATATCTCCCTTCAGTTCAGTTCAGTTGCTCAGTCATGTCTGACTCTTTGCGACCCCATGAATCGCAGCACGCCAGGCCTCCCTGTCCATCACCAACTCCCGGAGTTCACTCAGACTCACATCTATCAAGTCAGTGATGCCATCCAGCCATCTAATCCTCTGTCGTCCCCTTTTCCTCCTGCCCCCAATCCCATCATCAGAGTCTTTTCCAATGAGTCAACTCTTCGCATGAGGTGGCCAAAGTACTGGAGTTTCAGCTTCAACATCATTCTCTCCAAAGAACACCCAGGGCTGATCTCCTTTAGGATGGACTAGTTGGATCTCCTTGCAGTGCAAGGGACTCTCAAGAGTCTTCTCCAACACCACAGTTCAAAAGCATCAATTCTGTGGTGCTCAGCCTTATTCACAGAAGAAGGCTCCAACTCTCGCATTCATACATGACCACTGGAGAAACCATAGCCTTGACTAGACGGACCTTTGTTGGCAAAGTAATGTCTCTGCTTTTCAGTATGCTATCTAGGTTGGTCATAAATTTTCTTCCAAGGAGTAAGCGCCTTTTAATTTCATGGCTGCAGTCACCATCTGCAGTGATTTTGGAGCCCAAAAAGATAAAGTCTGACACTGTTTCCGCTGTTTCCTCATCTATTTGCCATGAAGTGATGGGACCAGATGCCATGATCTTTGTTTTCTGAATGTTGAACTTTAAGCCAACTGTTTCACTCTCCTCTTTCACTCTCATCAAAAGGCTTTTTAGTTCCTCTTCACTTTCTGCCATAAGGGTGGTGTCACTGCATATCTAAGGTTACTGATATTTCTCCCGGCAATCTCGATTCCAGCTTGTGCTTTTTCCAGCCCAGCATTTCTCATGATGTACTCTGCATATAACTTAAATATGACAATATACAGCCTTGACGTACTCCTTTTCCTATTTGGAACCAGTCTGTTGTTCCATGTCCAGTTCTAACTGTTGCCTCCTGACCCGCATAAAGGTTTCTCAAGAGGCAGGTCAGGTGGTCTGGTATTCCCATATCTTTCAGAGTTTTCCACAGTTTATTGTGATCCACACAGTCAAAGACTTTGGCATAATCAATAAAGCAGAAATAAATGTTTTTCTGGAACTCTCTTGCTTTTTCAATGATCCATATATTAATATGTGTTTTATGTATTTATGTGCTTCTATGATGGGTGCATATGTATTTACAATTGTTTTTTTCCTTTGATGAATCCCTTGATTATTATGTAATGCCCTTCTTTTGCTCTTGTTACCTCCTTTGTTTAGAAGTCTTTTTTTTTTACAATAGCATTATTGCTACTCTTTTATTTTTATTTTATTTTTAATTTTTTTATTTTTTAAATTTTATTTATTTTTAATTTTTTAAATTTATTTTTATTTCCAGTTCCATGGAATTTATTTTTCTTTTTCTCACTTTTAGTCTGCATGTGTTGTTAGATCTTAAATGAGATTCTTGTAGGCAGCATATATATATAGATCTTGTTTTTGTATCCATAGAGATGGGCCTTGTTTTTATATCTATTCAAGTACTCTTTATCTTTTGATTTGAACATTTAGTCAATTTACATTTAAGATTGTTTTTCTTATTGCCATTTTGTTGTTTTTAGTTGCTTTTGAGCTTCTTTTTTGTTTCTTTCTTCTTTTTTCACTATATTCCCTTATGATTTGATGACTGTCTTTAGTGTTATGGTAGAACTCCTTTCTACCATATTTGTGTGTGTATTCGATATGGATTTTTGGTTTATGGGTATCATGAGGTTTATGTACAACAATCTATATGTGTATCTCTACCTATATTGGGATTATTTTAAATTGCTGACCTTTTAAATTCAACTGCATATTAATAACTATATCTTTTTGCTCCACCACCCTGTTTACGGGCCTTACCAGTGACTCAGTGGTGCAGAATCTGCATGCTAGTGTAGGAGATGTGAGTTCAATCCCTGGGTCAGGAAGGTCCCTTGGAGATGAAAATGGGAACCCACTCCAATTTCTTGCCTGGGAAATCCCGTTGACATAAGAGCCTGGCAGGCTAAAGTCTATAGGGTTGCACAAGAATCATACACAACTTAGCAAATAAATAACAACAACCCCATTTACTGTTTTTGACATCATATTTAGTATCTTCTTCTTTTAGGTTTCCTTTATACACTTATTCTGGATATAGGTTATTTTACTGCTTTTGCTTGTACTGTCTTACTCGCTTTATACATCCATGATTTACAAACTTTACTATGTATCTGCCTTTATCACTGAGATTTTTGATTTCATAATTTTCATATTTCAAGTTGTGGCTTTTCTATTGCTTGTAGAAATCCCTTTAACGTTTCTTGTAAGGCTGGTATGGTGGTGCTGAAGTCTTTTAACTTTCACTTGTCTGTAAAATTTTTTAATATCTCCATCAAATGTGAATGAAAGCCTTGCTGGGTAAAGTATTCTTAGTTGTAGATTTCCCCCTTTCATTCCTTTGCATATATTATGTTACTCCCTTCTGATCTGCAGAGTTTCTGTTTAAAAGTTGTTGTTGTTCTGTCAATAAGATGTGTCCAACTTTTTGCACCCCCATGAATGCAACATGCCAGGCTTCCCTGCCCTTTACCACCACTTGGAGTTTGCTCAAAATCATGTCCACTGAGTCAGTGATACTATCTAACCATCTCACCCTGTTGCCCCCTTACTCTTTTGCCCTCCGTCTTTACCACCATCAAGGGCTTTTCTAATGAGTCTGTTGTTTGTATCAGGTGGCCAAAGTATTGGAGCTGAGCTTCATACATCAGTCCTTCCAATGAATATTCAAGGTTGAATTTCCTTTAGAATTGCTGGTTTGATGTCCGTGGTGTCTCAGGGACCCTCAAGAGTCTTCTCCAGCACCACAGTTGGAAAGCATTAATTTGTCAATGGCACCCCACTCCAGTACTCTTGCTTGGAAAATCCCATGGATGGAAGAGCCTGGTAGGCTGCAGTCCATGGGGTCGCTAAGAGTCGGATATGACTGAGCAACTTCACTTTCATGCACTGGATAAGGAAATGGCAACCCACTCCAGTGTTCTTGCCTGGAGAATCCCAGGGATGGGGGTGCCTGGTGGGCTGCCATCTATGGGGTCGTACAGAGTCAGACATGACTGAAGCAACTTAGTACTAGCATCAGCAGCCTTCTTTATGGTCCAATTCTCACATCATTACATGACTACAGGAAAAACCATAACTTTGAATATGTGGACCTTTGTCACAAAAGTCATGTCTCTGCTTTTTAATATACTGTCTAGGTTTGTCATAACATTCCTCCCAAAGAGCAAGTGTCTTTTAATTTCATGGTTACAGTCACTATGCTCAGTGATTTTGGAGCCCAAGAAAAAAAATCTGGCACTGTTTCCACATTTTCCCCATCTATTTGCCATCAAGTGATGGGACCAAAACCATGATCCTAGTTTGTTGTGTTGAGTTGTAAGCCAGCTTTTTCACTCTCCTGTTTCAGCCTCATTAAGAAGCTTTTTTCCATATAATGTGCATTCATATGTTATTTATCTTTCTCTTTCTGACTTACTTCACTCTGTATAATAGGCTCTAGGTTAATACACCTCATTAGAAGTAACTCACATGCATTCCTTTTTATGGCTGGGTAATATTCCATTGTGAGAAGTCAAGTGGGCCTTAGGAAGTATCACTATGAACAAAGCTAGTGGAAGTGATGGAATTCCAGTTATTCTATTTTAAATCCTAAAAGTGCTACACTAAATATGCCAGCCAATGTGGAAAACTTATCAGTGGCCACAGGACTGGAAAATGTCACTTTTCATTCTAATCTCAAAGAAGGGCAATGCCAAAGAATGTTCAAACTACCCACAGTTGCACTCACTTCACATGCCAGGAAAGTAATGCTCAAAATTCTCCAAGCTAGGCTTCAACAGTACATGAACTGAGAACTTCCAGATGTTCAAGCTGAATTTAGAAAAGGAAGAAGAACCAGAGATCACATTGCCAACATCCGTTGGATCATAGTAAAATCAAGAGAATTCCAGAAGAACATCTACTTCTGCTTCATGACTACACTAAAGCCTTTGACTGTGTGAATCATAACAAACTGGAGAATTTTTAAAGACATGAGGACTACTGGACAACCTTATCTGTCTCCTGCAAAACCTGTATGAAGGTCAAGAAACAACAGTTAGTTCCAGACATGGAAAAATGAACTGGTTCAAAATTGGGAAAGGAGTATATTAGGGCTGTATATTGTCACCCTGATTATTTAGCTTATATGCAGAATGCATCATGCAAAATGCCATGCTGGATGAAACACAAGCTGGAATCAAGACTGCAGGGAGAAGTATCAGTAAGCTTGGATAAGCAGATGACACCAGCCTTATGACAGATAGCAAAGAAGAACTAAAGAGTCTCTTGATGAAGGTGAAAGAAGAGAGTGAAAAAACTGGCTTAAAATTCAACACTCAAAAAACTAACATCATGGCATCTGATCCCATCACTTCATGGCAAAGAGATGTGAAAACAATGGAAACAGTGACCAACTTTATTTTCTTTGGCTGCAAAATCACTGCAGATGGTGACTGAAGCCATGAAATTAAAAGACGCCTGCTCCTTGGAAGAAAAGCTATGACCAATCTAGATAGCATATTAAAAAGCAGAGACATTACTTTGCAGACAAAGGTCCATCTAGTACAAGCTATGCTTTTTCCAGTAGTCATGTATGGATGTGAGAGTTGGACCATAGGAAAGCTATGTGCCAAAAAATTGATGGTTTCGAAGTGCAGTATTGGGGAAGACTTTTGAGAGTCCCTTGGTCTGCAGAGGAGATCTAACTAGGCAATTCTAAAGGAAATCAATCCTGAATATTCATCAGAAGGATTGTACTGAAGCTTCAATACTTTGGCCACCTAATGTGAATAGCCAACTCTTTAGAAAAGACCTGATGCTGGGAAAGATTGAAGGCAGGAGGAGAAAGGGATGACAGAGGACAAGATGGTTGGATGCCATCACCGACTCAATGGACATGTGTTTGAGCAAACTTTGGGAGATGTTGAAGGACAGGGAAACCTGGCATGACAGAGTCCTTGGAGGTGCAGAGTTGGACACAATTGAGTGAACAACAATATCCCACTGTATATGTAGCATAGCTTCTTTGTCCATTCATCTGTCAATGGAAATCTAGGTTGCTTCCATGTTCTACCTATTATAAATAGTGCTGCATTGAACACTAGTGTACATATATCTTTTTCAGGTTTGGTTTCCTCAACCTAGTGGGATTGCTGGATCCTATGGTGGTTTTATTCCTAGCCTTTAAGTATTCGCTGTAATGTGTCCATAGTGGCTGTATCAATTTACATATGCACCAGCAGTGCACGAGGTTCCCTTTACTCCACACCCTCTCCAGCTTTTATAGACATTTAATGATGGCTCTTCTGACTGATGTGAGGTGATATTTGATTGTAGTTTTGATGTGCATTTCTCTAAAAATGAGCAATTTTGAACATCTTTTCATGTGTTTGTTAGCTACCTGTATGTCTTCTTTGGAGAAATGTCTGTTTAGGTCTTTTCCCCACTTTTTGCTTGAGTTGTTTGCTTTTCTGGTATTGACTTGAATGAGCTGCTTGTATATTTTGGAAATTAATCTGTTGTCAGATGTTTCATTTTGTATTATTTTCTCCCATTCTGAGGACTGTCTTTTCACCTTGTTTATAGTTTCCTTTACTGTGCCAAAGCTTTTAAGTTTAACTAGGTCCCACTTGTTTATTTTTGTTTTTGTTTCCATCACTGTAGGAGGTAGATAATAGTGGATCTTGCTTTGATTTATGTCATCGTGTGTTCTGGCCATGTTTTCCTCTTAGAATTCTATAGCTTCCAGTCTTACATCTAGGTCTAAATCTATTTTGTTTCATCTTTGGGTACGATGTTAGAAAGTGTTCTAATTTCATTCTTTTACATGTAGCTGTCTAGTTTTCCTAGCACCACTTATTGAAGAAGCTGTCTTTTCCCCAATGTATATCCTTGCCTCTATTTTCAAAAATAAGGTACTCGTAGTCTTGTTCCTTTGGTGTATATTTCTGGGTGCCAGTACCATACTGTCTTGATGACCGTAGCTTTGTAATAGTCTGAAGTCAGGAAGGTTAATTCCTCCAGGACCATTCTTCTTTCTCAAGTTTGCTTTGGTTTTTCTTAGTCTTTCATGTATCCATATGAACTGTGAAATTTTTTGTTCTAATTCTATGAAAAATGCNAGAAGGGGATGACAGAGGATGAGATGGCTGGATGGCATCACTGACTTGATAGATGTGAGTCTGAGTGAACTCCGGGAGTTGGTGATGGACAGGGAGGCCTGGCGTGCTGCGATTCATGGGGTTGCAAAGAGCCAGACACGACTGAGCGACTGAACTGAATAGCAAAAACATATCTAGGAATTTTTATGGAACTATTGTGGACGGTGTGGGATCAGTTTATCTCCAGATAGTTCCTTGTTCCTCCTTGTACTTGTTCTCAAGGTCTATAGGCAACCTCCAATGCTTAGTCAATGTTCACTTACAGGGCTTTAATCTGTTTCACCTGTCACTTCCAGACCAGTTCCCTCTTCTTTGTTTACTTTGGCTTCCTCTGTTTGCAGTTCTCTTCTGGGTCTAATTTCCACCCTGACACAAGGGAGTTAAGTGGTCACTTATTTAGCCTAACTTTTTCAGCTGTGTGAAAGGAGGGACACTTCAAACAAATATTGCTGTCATGTGTGGGCTGTGCTCACAGTGTACGGATCACACTGGGTTTGCCCCAGCTCAAGGCGGCTTGTGTTTCCTGGGTCTACATCGCTCAAGCTCCAGGGTGCTCTGCAGGGGCACTGTCCAAAACGGGCCCTGCATTTTGGGCATTACACAGGTCTAAGCCATTCATGTTCTCGGGTACTTCACAAGGGCACAGACTCAGTTGGGCATGCGTTTTGTGCCCTTCCCAAGTCTGAGCATCTCAGGCGACTAGGTATTTGGTGAGTGCACTGTCCCAGGTGGATCGTGCATCTTAATCACCTCCCTGGTCTCAGCCACTCCGTTTCTGGGGTGCACCATGAGAGCACTGTCTCATGTGTCCCATGTGTCTCCTCTGGGGAGCTGATCTGAGGCTGCGACCCTCCTGGTGGATGTCAACTGTTCAGGATCCCAGGAATACATGGTTAGCAACTGGGAGCCTGCTCAGAGTTTGGTGGAGGATGCTGGTCTCTGGGGCCGAGATTGGAGCAGCCCCTTGTCTTCCGGCTTTGGCTGTGGCATGCCTGCCTCTGTGCCTCCAGTTGCGGGGAAGGATGTGCTGTATGCAGCTGCTAGCTCTCCTTTGGTATTTGCTGAATCCTTTGTTCTATGGGCAGGGCAGGCTGTGCATTAGAGCCTCTAGTGGGTAAGTTCTTTTTCTTTTTGGTGATCCCACATCTATCTATCCACATGCTTTCTCATGTTAGCTCCCTCTGATTGTCTTCAGGGCATTCAGGCCTGGTCCTTATCCTAAGGACTGATAATGCAGTCCATGCCTTCCTGTCCAGCCTCTACTTGCTGGTGGCGGACGTGAGTGTTTGGGCCCCTTCTTGGTTGGCATTTGTGGTTAGGCACATATTTTGTGTTGTTGTATTTTTCTCCTGGTTATGTTGCCCTCTGAGATTCCAAAACTCCCCAAAGTCCCACCTGTGAGAGGGTTTCCTACTGTTTGGAAACTTCTCCTTCACGACTCCATCCCCAGCATGGATCTCTATCCCTAACTCTTTTTGTCTTGTATATTTTGTCCTACCTTTTTTAAAAGAGAGTGGGCTGCCTTTCTGGGTGCCTGGTGTCCTCTGCCAGCATTCAGAAGTTATTTTGTGGAAGTTGCTCAGCATTCAAGTGATCTTTTGATGAATTTGTGGGGAAAAAAGTGGTCTCCTTTTCCTACTCCTCCGCCATCTTCTCTACATCTGTCCATTGTTCTTCATGCAGTCTGTCTACCAGATCTAATCCTTTGAATCTATTCATCACCTCTGTTGTATAATCATAAGGGATTGAATTTAGGTCATATCTGAAATGTCTAGTAGTGTTCTCTACTTTCTTCAATTTAAGCCAGAATTTTTCAGTATGGAGCTCATGATCTATGCCACAGTTTAAAAGTTAGCTGATAACTTAATAAGAGTTCCAGGAGGTCAGCCCTGGGATTTCTTTGGAAGGAATGATGCTAAAGCTGAAACTCCAGTACTTTGGCCACCTCATGCGAAGAGTTGACTCATTGGAAAAGACTCTGATGCTGGGAAGGATTGGGGCAGGAGAAGGGGACGACACAGGATGAGATGGCTGGATGGCATCACTGACTCAATGGACGGAGTCTGAGTGAACTCTGGGAGTTGGTGATGGACAGGGAGGCCTGGCATGCTGCAATTCGTGGGGTCGCAAAGAGTTGGACACGACTGAGCGACTGAACCGAACTGAACTCTATTTAATGTGCAGCTTTTCCTTTGCTAATTTTAATATTTTCCCTTTCTCTTTATTTTTTTCAGTGTTAATTAAAATGTGTTTTGATTTGGTCACCATTTGCCTGATCCTGTTTTGGACTCTCTATTTTTCTTGCAAGTGGATACCTGTTTCCTTTCTCATGTTGGGTACTTTTTCAGCTACTGTGTTTTCAACTCTGTTCTTTGCCCCCTTCTTTTTCTGGGACTCTTATAATGCAAATATTAGCACACTTGATGTTGTCACTGAAGTCTCTTTTATTGTCCTTATTTCTTTCCATTCTTTTTCTTCTTCAGCTTCAGTAATTTCCACTACTTCGTTTTCTAGGTTGCTGTTTACTTCCTGTGTATCATTTAATTTACTGTTTTTTATTTCTAGTTTTTTTTTTTTTTAATTTCCGTGAGTATATTCTTCATCTCTGTTTGGTTCCTCTTTATATTTTTAGCTCTTTGTTAAAACTTCTAACTTTTCTCTTTTCATCCTTTCTTCTGAGTTCTTTGGATATCTTTATTTTCATGAGTTTGTACTGTTTATCAGATTGATTACCTATCTCCACTTCCCTTAGTTCTTGTTAAAGGGTTTTAGTTTATTCATTGCTTTTAACATATTCTTTTGTCAAATCATTTTGACAAACATTGTTTTTATTTTTATCTATCTGGTTGTTTGGTTGCATTTCCCACTTTGGAGAAATGGCCTTTTATAGGAGATGTCCTGTGTATCCCAGCAGTGCATTTTCCACTCATCACCTGAACTCGATGCTCTAGTGGTGACTTTTTTGTCATCTGTGTGGATCCTTCAGTTGTGAGGCACTGCCTACTGTGGGCTGTCTAGTAGATGTGATTGGCCCCTGGTATAGTTGTTGCCAGGACCTACCTTGTATGGAGGCTGAAGGCTCTGGTTGGTGGGATAGGTCACAAAGTTTCTTATTGTGAATTCCTTGATGAGGTAGTGCTGGTCCAGTTTGGGGCAGAGCTGGATTCTTGGGTGAGTGGTTGTGGGTTTGGGTGTTCCAGGACTACTGTCACCCTGCTGGTAAGTAGATCAATTCTTGATACCACTGATTGCAGTGTTTAGTGTTTCCCAAAACTCATGAGTGCTGTTGGATCCAGGGGCAACTGACTGAGGGTTCCAGGGTGTTTCACCGTTGGTGTTGGCCTGCTAATGCATAGTGCTGGTTTCTGGGACCAGTGACTGAGGGGCCCAAGGCCCAAAGTGTTTCTCTGCTGATGGGTATTTTCTAGTCTTGGTGAGTCCCTGGGCTGATGGCTGGCCGATGGTGATCCACAGTTCAGTGAATCCTGGTGCTGATGCCCATCCAGTGGTATGTGAAGCTGGTCCTGGGGCTCATGTCAGCCAACATTTGGGTAGAGTCAGGTCCTGGGGTCTCTGGTTGCAGGACCCTTGGTTTCCTGGAGTTGTTGCCAGTCTACTTTTGGGTAAGTCCATGTCCCAGTATCTGCCCTCAGATCCTAGATGGTTGCAGGGATACTAGTGGTGCACTGCTATGTTGACCTTTGTCCTGGGCCTTCTGATCAACAGAGCTGGCTCCTGATATGACTGTGGACTGAAAGGGTGTTCAGGTTGGTGGACTGCTGGAGAGTTGGGCTATGTTCCTCTCTGGATAGCTGCTTGACCTCAGGCAGCCCAAGACTCATGTTGAGACACGAGTACGTAGGCTTTTTTCTTTTTCTAATAAGCTAGAGAAGAGTTTTCAAAATAGTGATTGCCAGCACCAGTGTTCTCATGGTAGAATGTGCTACCCCAAATGGCTGTCATTACTGTCTCTGTTCCCAGGGTTAGCTTCAGTTTCTACCTGCTTATCCAGGAGCCTCTCCAAATCAGCAGTTTGTTCCTTTCACATTGCTGCTTTTACCAGGGGGTCCCAGAGTGTGTGAGTTTCTGGCACACCTTAAGAGGGAATCTCTATTTCCCACTGTCCTTGGGATCTCCCAAAAGTATGCCTTGCTGGCCTTCAAGGCAAAATATCCTGAGTGTTTATCTTTCCCATGAAGAACATGTGGGTTAGGGAGCCTGACATGAGATTTGGATCCCTTGCTTCTTGGAGAGAACCTCTATAATTTAGTTATCCTCCCAATTGTTGGTAACCTACCCAGGGTTGTGTGTCTTGTGTATACCTGTCTCTGCCCCTCTTATCCATCTCCGTGTGGTTCTTTCATTGCATCTTTAGTTGCAGAAGATATTTTTTTGCTAGTCCTCAGGTCTTTCTCATGGATAGTTTCTCTGCAAGTCTAATTTTGGTGTGCACTATTGTTTCTCTTGAGTGTTCTTCCTTTGTCTCACATATCCTACCTTCCCTGGTGTTTGAACTCCTTCCCTACTCCTACTGTTTGAACCTGCCCCTTGGAATTCAGGATAGGTCATGGAGCCTATATGAAGCCCATTTTCTGTAATCAAAGAAATGAGGGACAAAGGAATGCTGCTTTTGTGCCCAGGAGCCCCACAGGGTTCTTCCTGGTATCAATGTCCCTTTGTAGACTATTGATACTAAGCCTGTATACATATGTAAGACATCACTGTGAACAAAGGAAACTACAATTTTTTGAGCGTATATTCTGAGAAACTGTATATGTTATCTCACTTAGTCCCTAACTGTTTTACAAGTAGTGATAGAATAAGTTAGCAATCTATTTTCCAACTCTATTGGAATACAAACATTGAAATCCAACATTAAAAACCAATTATATAAAAATCCAACTACACTGAAATCCATGACTAAATAAAAATTCAAGTATATAAAAATCCAATAGGAGAGATAGACGAGGAATGGTGTTTATTAAGGGTGTTAATAAGAGCATTTTATTGCACTCTTCTACCTCTTCACCAAGAAAAGCACACAATTGTGACTTGTCTTATCATTAGCTAGAGTCTGTTAAAATTTAGCAATGATACTACACTAATTATGTTTTTGATTTAGGGGAATCATGCTTCCTTCCTGTACTTCAATCTTTTCATTTAAAAATAAGCTGTTTTACCGAAAAATCTTTAAAATATCCTTTTTAATTTCATCTGTTTGTTGATGTGCTAAGGTGTGAAATTTAGTGATTATTAAAAGCTATAAGAACTTTTTCCATAGTGAACTTTAAGAATTAGAGAAGTAAGTATCTTTCTGTTATGGATTAACTATCAGCGTCAATATCAGATTAGGATTTATTAGATTGTATTGGACTGAAGTAGAAAATGACAGCTGAATTAGGGAAAATTTCCCTGTCAAAATTGGGCCTTAGAGTATGATTAGAGGCTCTTACAAGTGAGAGATAAGCCTGAAATTAATGATACTTGTTTTCTGATATAGAGTTCAGTAGGTTCAGTCAGTTCAGTTGCTCAGTCTTTTCTGACTCTTTGCGACCCCAGCACGCCAGGCTTCCCTATCCATCACCAGCTCCTGGAGCTTGCTCAAACTAATGTCCGTTGAGTCAGATGACAACATCCTCTGTTGTCCCCTTCTCCTCGTGCCTTCAATCTTTCCCAGCCTCAGGGTCTTTTTCAATAAGTCAGTTCTTCTCAACAGGTGGCCAAAGTACTGGAGCTTCAGCTTCAGCATCAGTCCTTCCAGTGAATATTCAGGACTGATTTCCTTTAGGATGGACTGGTTGGATCTCCTTGCAGTCCAAGGGACTCTCAAGAGGCTTCTCCAACACCACAGTTCAAAATTATCAATTCTTTGGTGCTCAGCTTTCTTCATAGTCCAACTCTTACATCCATACATGACTACTGGAAAAACCATAGCTTTGACTAGACAGATCTTTGTCAGCAAAGTAATGTCTCTGCTTTTTGATATGTTGTCTAGGTTCATCATAGCTTTTCTTCCAATGAGCAAGCGTCTTTTTAATTTCATGGCTGCAGTCACCATCTGCAGTAATTCTGGAGCCCAAGAAAATAAAGTCTGTCATGGTTTCCATTGTCTACCCATCTGTTTGCCATGAAGTGATGGGACCAGATCCATGATCTTTGTTCTTTGAATATTGAGTTTTAAGCCAGCCTTTTTCACTCTCCTCTTTCACTTTCATCAAGAGGCTCTTTAGTTCTTCTTCACTTTCTGCCATAAGGGTGGTATCATCTGCATATCGGAGGTTATTGTATTTCTCCCAGCAGTCTTGATTCCGGCTTGTGCCTCATGCAGCCTGTTGTTTCACATTATGTACTCTGCATAAAAGTTAAATAAACAGGGTGACAATATATTGCCTTGAAGTACTCCTTTCCCAATTTTGAACCAGTTTATTGTTTCATGTCCAGTTCTAACTGTTGCTTCTTGACCTGTATACAGATTTTCATGAGGCAGGTAAGGTGGCCTGATATTCCCATCTCGAAGAATTTTCCACAGTGTGTCATGATCCAAACAGTTAAAGGCTATAGCATAGTCAATAAAACAGAAGTAGATATTTTCCTGGAACTCTGTTGCCTTTTCTGTGATCCAATGGATAAAGAGTTACTTTTTGTGTGATGAGTTACTGTCAGTGTGATGGTGCTCCTTTTCTATATTTTATCATAGCCCTTTAATATATAGCTTGTGTGTGTGTATGTGTGTACACGTATATAGATGCTTTGAAGTGCCAGTATTGTTAGCTGTATGGTATTACATTATATGTAGTATTTATATGCATTTCTTGGTCACCATTATATATATGTATCGTAATATTACTTTAACAGAGGCTAGAGTGTGAACTTGAAGCTGCAGCATTTTGGTTCCTTTCTCTTTAAGTTTGAATAGACTAGAAACTAGCTGATTGATAGAGTAGTCAGTCTCTGAAGAAACTGTCTTCCTGTGGTAAAGAAATACATTGGACCCCAAGGGACATTTGCAATTGTCCTTGCATTCAGGCAGCAGAATCTGTTCACTTTACCTCCTGTAGATATGTATATAGGTATAGCAACAGCCTATGTTCTTATGGTTTGAAGACTTTAATCTTTCTGCTTAAAATAAATTCTACAAATGAAAAATTAGAGTAGGAAAAATATTGGAGGGTTATAAAGATTTCCCCTCTATCCTCTTTGGCCCAGAATTCTCCTCCTTTGTTTTCTCAAAAACTGAATCTTTTGCAGAGGCTTTGCCAAGCAGAATTGGAGTTTTCCCTTGGGAATCAGGAAAGGCGCAGTACTCAGCAAATTTGAAGAAAGAAAAGCTTTTCAAATGTTAATGAGTCTAAGCAGGACCCAGGACTCTTTGTGTTCTAGGGGGCAGATTAAATACATAAGCAGTATAACCTTTCCCTGGCCTATAGCCAGGTTCTTAGTATTGTTGGTGATAACTGCAATAAAGGATTATAAAGGTAGAAATCCCCCAGATGGCATCACTCCAAACTTGGAATTCAGCACAACTCCCAAAAGTCACAGTGAGTGAAAAAGTACTGACAACACCAGGCAACTTTTTGGGTGCCAAGTTTTCACATTTTCTTTGGTTTTCTCTATGTCCCTATCCTTGGCTGTTAATGAGTGCTGAACTGCCAACTGCTGCCACAAACATTATATAGGAAACTTGAGGGGAAAAGCTCTGCTTTGGAAAGAGCACAGGAGCTCAGGGGAAACCCAGTTACTTGTTTTATTATTATCATCACTACTCATACTACTGATGCAAATTTAAAAGCACAAGGAGTCATATAGAAAAAGATTTTTGGATCTATCCCTGAAGATGAACACTTTGTCATGTTTGCTTCATTGCTCTCTTTCTCTCCACAAAACATTACAGAGATAGTGAAATATGCTTTTAACCCTATCACCAGTATTCAATAAAAGGAACCACAACCCCGAATTGTATGTTTATACTTCTTGGTCATATTCTAGGGTATATATATATATACACACACACACACACATGCATGTATATTTCTAGGATATACACACATATGTCTAGGATTACTTTATATATATACATATTTTTTTTTCTCAAGTGGCATCATACAAGTACCATTAAACTTGATATTTTTACTTAGCATTATTCCTTTTAGATATTTAGATATTTTAACATTGAGATACATATATATATACAACATATACACACATGCATATAATCCCTTTTCTTTTTATATAATGAAAATAAAACTGTTATGAATGCTGTTGGGAAAAATTAAAAAATAAAAATTTCTGCCAATCCAGAAAGTATTTTCATAGATGTAGAAAAGAAAGAAAACCATTTTATGATTAAATAAACATTAAACCATAAAGAAGAGTTGGACCATGAAGAAGACTGAGCACCAAAGAATTGATACTTTCAGACTGTGGTTTTGGAGAAGACTCTTGAGAGTCCCTAACCAGTCAATCCTAAAGAAAATCAACCCTGAATATTTATTGGCAGGACTGATGCTGAAGCTCATGTTCCAATACTTTGGCCATCTGATGCAAAGGTGGTCAACTCATTAGAAAAGACCTTGGTGGTGGGAAAGATTGAAGGGAGGAGGAGAAGGGAATGACAGAGGATGAGATGGTTGGATGGCATCACTGACTCAATGCACTTGAGTGTGAGAAAAGTCTGGGAGATGATGAAGGACAGGGAAGCCTGGCATGCTGCAGTCCATTGGGTCACAAAGAGTTGGACATGATTGAGTGACTGAACAACAACAAAGCATTAAACCAAACTGGGTTACAAGTGACAAGCAGTCCAAGAAGACTGCAATGATAGAAAAAAATCTTGACCCTATTAAATATCTAACCAAATACAATCCATTATGTAGATGTTCCAAGATAAACCATAAGCTGACCTCAAGTAAAATGAGGTCTATTGACAGCACTATTTGCTGTACAGAGTTTAACCAAAGTGCATCTGGCAGTTGGGGTGGCCATGAATTAGTTAATTCCCTTTGTCCAAAGGAAGGAAAAAAAATGAAACTTTTCTTATCTCTATGATAAGCAGGCAATTAAGATTTAACTAGGGGCCTAGGCAAAACTCCCAGGTTACAGTGAAATAGGACCTGTCTTCCTTGTTGTTGTTGTTCAGTCACTAAGTCATATCCGACTCTTTGTGACCTCAGGGATTGCAGCATGCCAAGTTTTCCTGTCCTTCCCTATCTCCCGAGTTTGCTGAAGTTCATGTCCATTCAGTCAGTGATGCTATCTAACCATTTCATCCTCGGCCGCTCCCTTCTCCTTTTGCCTTCAATATTTCCCACTCTCAGTGTGTTTTCCAATGACTCGACTCTTTGCTTCAGGTGGCCAGAGTGCTGGAGCTTCAACTTCAGCATCAGTCTTTCCATGAATATTCAGGGTTGATTTCCTTCAGGATTGAATGGTTTGATCTCCTTGCTGTCCAGGGGACTCAGAAGAGTCTTATCCAGTACCACAATTGGAAAGCATCAATTCTCTAATGCTCCCCATTCTCTATGGCCCAACTTTCATATCTCTACATGACTCCTGGAAAAACTATAGCTTTGAGTCTATAGACATGTATTGGAAAAGTGATGTTTCTGCTTTTTAATATGCTCTATAGTTTTGTTATAGCTTTCCTTCCAAGAAGCAAGTGTTTTTTAATCTCATGGCAGCAGATACCATCTGCAGTAATTTTGGAGCCCAAGAAAATAAAATCTGTCACTGTTTATACTTTTTCCCCTTCTATTTGACAAGAAATGATAGGACTAGTAAAGTGTCTGTCTACAATGAGGGAGATGTGGGTTCAATCCCTGGGTCAGGAAGATACCCTGGAGAAGGAAATGGCAACCCACTCCAGTACTATTGCCTGGAAAATCCAATGGACGGAGGAGCCTGATAGACTACAGTCCATGGGGTTGCAAAGAGTCGGACACAACTGAGCGACTTCACTCAGATACCATAATCTTAGAGTTTTGAATGCTGAGTTTTAAGCCAGCTTTTTCACTTTCCTCTTTCACCCTCATCAAAAGGCTTTTTGGTTCCTCTTCACTTTCTGCCATTAGAGTGGTATCATCTGCATATCTGTGGTTATTGATATTTCTCTCAGCAATCTTGATTCCACCTTGTGCTTCATCCAGCCTGGCATTTCATATGATATACTCTACATAGAAGTTAAATAATCAGGGTGACAGTATGCAGCCTTGTCATACTCCTTTCCCAATTTTGAACCATCTGTTTTTCCATGTTTGGTTCTACCTGTTGCTTCTTAACCAGCATACAAGTTTCTCAGGAGACAGGTAAGATGGTTTGGTATTGCAATTTCTGTAAGAATTTCTCACAGTTTGTTGTGATCTACACAGTCAAAGGCTGTAGCTGATGAAGCAGAAGTACATGTTTTTGTAGAATTCCCTTGGTTTCTCTATGATCCAGCAAATGTTGGCAATTTGATCTCTAGTTCCTCTGCCTTTTCTGAATCTAGCTTGTACATGCTGTCTTGATGATTTGATGTCTTGATGAATGTAGCTTTGTAGTATAGCCTGAAGTTAGGAAGCTTGATTCCTCCAGCTCTGTTTTTCTTTTTCAACGTTGTTTTGGCTATTTGGTGACTTTTTGTTTTCATACAAATTGTAAAATTTTTTGTTGTGGTTCTCTGAAAAATGCCATTGTTAATTTGATAGGAATTGTATTGAATCTGTAGATTGCTGTGGGTGGTATAGTCATTTATGTGATATTGATTCTTCCAATCCAAGAACAAGGTGTATCTCTTCATCTGTTTATGGTGTCTTTGATTTTTTTCATCAATATCTTACAGTTTTCTGCATGCAGGTCTTTTGTCTCTTTAGGTAGGTTTATTCCTAGGTATTTTATTCTTTTGTTGTAATCTTGAATGAGATTGCTGTCTTAGTTTCTCTTTCTGATTTTTCATTGTTAGTGTATAGAAATACACTATGTATTAATTTTAATCCTACAACTTACTATATTCATTGCTCAGCTCTATTTTCTGGTGGCTTCTTTAGGGTTTTCTATGTATTGTATCATGTTATCTGCAAATATTGTGAGTTTTGCTTCTTCTTTTGCAATCTGTATTCCTTTTATTTCTATTTCTTCTCTGATTGCCATGGCTTGGACTTCCAAAACTATGTTGAATGATAGTGGCAAGAGTGGGCACCCTTGGCTGTTCCTGATCTTAGAGGAAATGCTTTCAGTTTTTCAACACTGAGAATAATGTTTGCTGTGATCTTGTCATATGTGGCTTTAATATGTTGAGGTAAGTTCCTTCTGCACCAATTTTCTGTAGACTTTTTATCATATATGTGCATTGAATTTTGTCAAAAGCTTTTATCTGCATCTATTGATATGATCATATGGTTTTTATATTTTACTTTGTTAATGTGGTATATCACATGTATTAATTTTTATATATTGAAGAATTAGTACATCTCTGGGGTAAATCCCACCAGCCACATGACACAGAAGAGAATGAAAAAGAAAGAAACAGAAAAGAATGAACAGACAAAACTCCAGGAGAAATGGTAAAAGTAAAAGTAAACAGACAAAAGCACAGAAAGAAGTTGACCCACTCACACTCAGTAAAAGACAAGAACTGAAAAAAAAAAAGAGAGAGAGAAGAGGAAAAGCACAAAAAGGGAAACAAAAGAGAAGAGAGCAATCAAGCCAATAAGGAAATCCATGAATGAAACAAACACTTAAAAACTAAAGTAACAAAAATTGAAATTTAAAGAAATGCAGAAAGCCAAGTAAAAAATTGCAAGGAAAGCATAAAACAAAGCCATCAATACAATGATAAGGAAAAATATAGAAATAAAAGAGAGATGAAAACAAAAGGAAAAAGTGTAAAACATCAAAGAATTAAAGATAGCAAAGTATAAACTATAGTTAAAATAGATAAAAATAAGGAAAAAAACAAAAACAAGGAAAAAATGCAATGTAATAAATATACTGGGGAATTAGGAAATAAAGTAAATTTATTTAAAAATAAAAACATAAAAACTAAAAAGGTAAATAATAAAAATTAAAGAATAATACAACAAAAGAGCAATAAAACAAAATGAACAAAAAAGTATATATGTAGTGGGCTTCCCTCATAGCTCAGTTGTTAGAGTCTGCCTGCAATGTGGGAGACCTGGGTTTGATTCCTGGGTTGGGAAGATCCCCTGGAGTAGGAAATGGCAATCCACTACAGTATTCTTGCCTGGAAAATCCCATGGACAGAGGAACCCGGCAGGCTACAGTCCATGGGGTCACAAGAGTCAGCACGACTTAGCAACTAAACCACCACCAAAGTGGCAGTAAGAATATTTTTCTGTTGCCTCTGTTGTCAATGTCCTCACCACCACAGTGATCTCCAGCTAATCTGCCTTCTCAGAAGTCCTCCAGTATTTCTAGAAAAGTCTCTGGACCTGCTGTGAGCACCTTGGGACCAGCTCAGACTCAGATCTGACCTTAGTCCTGATTGTAGTTGCTAAGTCCATAATTGCCCCCAATGTCCACAGCCTCAATGCGGGAACCCTCATGCTTTATTCTGACAATTCATACATGCAGAGTTAGGAAGCCAATTGCAGAGATTTAATCTGCTACTCCTGTGGCTGCACAGGTAAAATCCCTTTCTGCTCTTTGGTCATACAGCTCCTGGTTCTTAGCTTAGGTTTTGGCATAGTCTCTTTCTGTATGTTGCCCTCTGGTGTCTGTTTCCTCCCCTACCCAGACAAAAGGGGGCTAATGCAGTGGCTGATTAAAGCTTACTTGCACACTTGGACCAGGGAGAGGGAAGAATATGGTGGACGCATGTGGGATGTGTGGGAGGAATGCCTGTTTCGGTAGAGGCCTGCAGGAATTTTCTACAGACTAGAATGGGTTGTGTGCTCTCCCAGGGGAACTGGCCCCAGGTCATGGGCCCCTCAGCAATGTCAGGCTGCACAGGCTCCAAGGAGGGTATGGGCAGTGACCTGCACTTGCTCACCACTCAGTGGCAGTGGCAGGGCTGTTGCTTCCACCTCTAGGTCAGAGCCCACAGCCATGGATCACCCATCTGGCACTCCAGAAAGCAGTGCCCTACCATCTGTGAATGCACGAAGTTAGAACATCCCTGGCTGACCCACTCTTCTTGCCTACCTGGCATTGAGATCTCTTGCATCTCTGGCACCCCCAGACTTTTTTTTAGCACTCTCTGAGCCGTTTCATAATAACCCCTCAGACAGTCTTCATGGCAGTCAACCTCAGTCTTCTCCCGAGGTCTCACTTCTGAAGCCTGAGCCTCAGGACCCAGTCCCCACCAGCCTGGTGTGCATGAAGATAGTCATTTCAGAGTGGGGAATGCTACTTTGGCACTGATCTCTGTGCAGAATTCTCCCTGCTTTACCTTCTGCACACGTTACTGCACTCTCCTCTGAGGTTCTGAAGCTCCTCCATGAGGGGGTTTTCAAGTGTCAGAAAATTTTCCTCCTTCACAGTTCCCTCCCAGGGGTGCAGGTTCCATCTTAATTCCTTTGTATTTTTTTTTTTTCTTATTTCTTTTGCCCTACTCCATTGTGTGGAGATTAGCTTGCCTTTTTGGAAGTCTGGGGTCTTCTGCCAGCATTCGTAGGTGTTCTGTAGGAGTTGTTCCACATGTCGATGTATTTTTGATATATTTGTTGGGGGACGTTGATCTCCACATCCTACTCCTCTGCCATCTTGAAGGTCCTCCTCTCTTTTTTAAAAATGTATTAAAGTTTTGTTCTCCACATTTAGGTTAGAATCCATCTAGTTTTATTTTTGTGTATGATGTGAATAGGTATCTAAATTTTTGTATGGATAGACAATTGTCCTAATATATTTTATGTAATAACATATCCTTTTTGCACTGGTTTGTTGTGTCCTCTGTGTCATATACTGTTTTTCCGTATATATGTGGATCTGTTTCTGGGATTTCTATTTCTACTCTATCTAGTTACTTGCCTCTCCTTGTACTTATACTATCTTAATTATTATAGCTTGTAACAAGTCTAGCCTATTGATAGGGAGAGTTTGACTAATTTGTTCTTAAATATTCTCCTGACTGTTCTTGGTTTGGGACTTCTCTATTGAATGAATGCATTTATCAAGTTCTACAAAAAATCTACTCATTATAATTGCATTAAGCTTATAGACTGACCCCTTATTATATCATGATTTCCCATGTTTGGAAATGGACAATTATTTCCCCAATCAGTGGGCATTTATGTCTTTCAATATTGTTAAAAAATTTTTTTCATGAAATTCATGCACATCTTTCCTTAGATGTATTTCAAGGTAGCTTATTCTTTTAGTTGTTATAATCATCCCTTTAAATTATATTTTCTAATAGTTTATTTTTGACATATAGGAATTCTATTGAGTTTTCATGTTTATTTTTAAATTTTCTATTGAAGTACAGTTGATTTACAATATTATATTAGTTTCAGGTATACTGCATAGTGATTCAATTTTTTTTTATATTTAGGTTGTACACCACTAAAACTTATCATAAGATTGTGGCTGTAATTTCTTATACTATATAATATACAATATCTTGTCATTTACCTATTTTATACATATTAGCTTTTATCTCTTCATATCATACCTCTAATGGGGCCCTCCAGCTTTCCCTCTTCCCACTGGTAACCACTAATAGGTTTTTTATAACTGTGAATCTGATTCTGTTTTACTATATATTCACTTTATTATTTTTTTTACATTCCGTGTATAAGTGGTATCATACAGTATTTGTCTTCTCTGTCTGAGTTATTTCATTAAGCATATTGCCTAGGTTCATCCTCATTGCTGCAAATGGCAGAATTTCTTTTTTATGACTGAATAATATTTCATTGTATATATGTATTTTTATACCTACCATATCATCTATATAGGTTAGGCTGTTGATGGGCACTTAGATGCTTCCATATCTTCATTGTTGCTGCTATGTTGTGCATGTATCTTTTTGAGTTGGTATTTTAGTTTTTTCCAGATATATACCCAGAAGTGGAATTACTGGGTCACGTGGTAATTCTATTTTTAGTTTTTTGAGGCACCTCCATACTGTTTTTCATAGTGGCTGTGACAATTTACATTCCTATCAACAGTGTACAAGAGTTCCCTTTTCTCCACATCCTCTCCAATATTTGTTATTTGTATATATTTTTAGCCATTCTGACAGGGATGAGCTAATATTATTGTTTGAATTTGTATTTCTCTACTAATTAGCAATGTTAATCATCTTTACATGTGCCTGTTAGCCATCTGTGTGCCTTCTTTGAAAAAGTGTCTGTTCAGGTCTTCTGCCCATTTAATTTGGCTGTTTAGGATTTTTTGGATATTGAATTGGTGAACAGTTTATATATTTTAGATACTATCCCCTTGCCAGGTACCCCATTTGTAAATATTTTCTCACATTCACTAAGTTGTCTTTTTATTTTGTCAGTGGTTTCCTTTGCTGTGCAAAAGCTTTGAATTTTAATTAGGTCCCATTTGTTTATTTTTCTTTGTTCCTTTTGTCTTAGGAGACAGATTAAAAAATATTGCTACCATTTATGTCAGACTGTTCTGCTTATATTCTCTTCAAGGAGTTTTATGGTTTCAGGTATTACATTTACATATTTAATCCATTTTGAGTGCATTTGTGTGTATAGTGTGAAGAAGGTTCTAATCTTATTCTTTTACATGGAGCTGTCTAGTTTTCCCAGCACCACTTACTGAAGAGACTGTCTTTTCTCAATTATATATTCTTTTTTCCTTTGTTGAAGTAGACTAGTTGACTAATAGGTGCATGACTTTATTTCTGGGTTCTCTATTCAGTTCCAATGATCTATGTGTCTGAATTTGTGCCAGTATTGTGCTTCTTTGATTACTGTAGCTTTGTCATATAGTCTGAAGTTTGGGATTTTTCACATGTCTAGATTTTTTTCTTTTTCTTTTTTTTTTCTGAAGATTGCCTTGTCAATTTGGGTTTTTAGTGTTTCCCTAAGAATTTCAGGATTGTTTGCTCTAGTTCTGTGAAAAATGTCATGGGCATTTTGAAAATGATTGCATTGTCTGTAGATGGCTTTGGGTATTATGGCTGTTTTAACAGTATTCTTCTGATTCAAGGGTACAGGTTATTTTTTCACTTCTTTGTATCATCTTTAATTTCCTTCATCAGTGTTTTATAGTTTTCAGAGAATTGGTCTTTCTGTTCATTGCCTAAGGTTATTCCTAGATATTTTACTCTTTGATGAAATTTTAAGTGATATATTCTTAAATTTCCCTTTCTGATGTTGCATTATTAGTGTATAGAAATACTTCTGTATGTTAATCTTGTATCCTGTAACCTTCCTGAATTTATTAGTTCTAATTGTTTTTTGGTGGACTTTAGGGTTCTTTATATAATATATCATGTTCTCCTAAAATAGTGAGAATTGTTCTTCTTCCCTTCCAATTTGGATAACTTTTATTTCTTTCTCTACTTTGACTGCTATAGGTAGGGCTTCTAATTAATATGAATTTCTCTCGGTTCAGCCTTTGCTTGGTTGTAATAAACCTTTGACTGTTTCCCAGAGCTCCTACACAGTTGGTTTAGACAGCTTCTGGTTGTTTTCATTTGTTTGTTTTGAAGTTCCTCTGGTGGACTAAGATCCTGGAGTTTCACAGCCTGTCATTTTGCTGACCTCTACCCCCATCCCTTTTACTCTCTTCTTTTGTTACTCTTATTAGGGCCTCTTGTCTTTCTGCCTCTTTAATTTTCTTTATGTTTATTTTTCTATGCTGTTCTGGGGGTGATATTCTCAGATCTGTTTTCCAGTTCAGTACCAGTAGGTTGATTGTTATTTTCTCTTGTCATGTTAAAATTAATACTTCATTTTATTATTTATATTGGTTATTATTAAATGGTATGTTTGATTATTGTCCTTCTGAGATAATATACACATGGATTTTATTTTTTCTTTATGTCTGAATATTATAAATATACTTGTTAAAATAGCTTTTAGACTGTACTGTAATTCTAGTTCTCTCAGAAAATAGTATTCTGATTTATTTTGGCTCTTATGTTACTTTCCTAGTATCAGTTGTAATTTTTGACTATTGAATTCTCCTGGGTGGGAGATCTTTGAAATTTCCTCATGTACCCTGGATTCTGGAGGCATCTTTAATGGGGGCAGTTATCCTTTTACTTCTTGGAGCTTGCTGGTGCAGGTTCATGATCAGTTTTAATGTTAATTTCTTTTCACCTATTTCCAAAGTACAAATTTGAACCTCAACCAATAAAAGCTTGTGGTTCTTGATTACTGTTAATTTTACCTTAGTGTTAGACTGACTGCTGTATTCCCTGTAACATTTTAGGTCAGTGTGCTTCATGCAGAAACTTCATTCTAGCTTTCACCTCCTACAGAATTTACCCCTGCTTGTTTATAAAATCCCAATTCCCACATACCGTTACTTCTTTTTATTCATGGTAATTATCTTTTTAAAGTCATTAGAAGAAACCATAATTGAAAGAGACATGTGCACCCCAATGTTCATCATAGCACTGTTTATAATAGCCAGGACATGGAAGCAACCTAGATGTCCATCAGCAGATGAATGGATAAGAAAGCTGTGGTACATATACACAACGGAATATTACTCAGCTATTAAAAAGAATATATTTGAATCAGTTCTAATGAGGTGGATGAAACTGGAGCCGATTATACAGAGTGAAGTAAGCCAGAAAGAAAAACACCAATACAGTATACTAACACATATATATGGAATTTAGAAAGATGGTAACGATAACCCTGTATGTGAGAGAGCAAAAGAGACACAGATGTATAGAATACTCTTTTGGACTCTGTGGGAGAGGGAGAGGGTGGGATGATTTGGGAGAATGGCATTGAAACCTGTATAATATCATATAAGAAACGAATCGCCAGTCTAGGTTCAATGCAGGATACAGAATGCTTGGGGCTGGTGCACTGGGATGACCTAGAGAGATGGTATGGGGAGGGAGGTTGGAGGTGGGCTCAGGATTGGGAATACGTGTTCACCCATGGTGGATTCATGTTGATGTATGGCAAAACCAATACAGTATTGTAAAGTGAAATAAAATAAAATAAAAAGGAAAAAAATCAATTTATGAAAAAAAAAATAAAGTCATTAGAAACACTGACTTTGTGAATACTGAACCATTGCTCCTTGAGGAAATACAGAGGTTTCTTTAGTCTTCTTGTCATAACATATTTATCAAATGATCAATACATACCTTGCTCTTTGTGTGTTTCCCTTTTTAAACATTGAACTCATGACCAATAACACTATAACTCATGCCTGACCGAAGCTTATCTAATGTATGAAATTCCTCTGTAAGGCACATCACAACCTTCTTATTTTTATGAACATGAGACTGCATTTAAGCACTATGCTTAGGGGCAATATTAACAGCTCAATAACCAACAAAAAGCAGAAGAAACATGAAAAGCATGCCAATAAACAGACCACAAAAAGGATACTTGTTTATGATACGAGAGTTGAAAAAAGAAAGCAATGTTGACTTTCATGATCTCTGCTAGGAATTGTATGTCAGTAAGTAGGCAAATATGCATTTAGAGAATCTGCAAAAGATGAGAATCAACTGTATCTAGTTCTCATACCCTTCCACTGGCTACTTGGCCTCAGCTACTGTTCTATGCTCTGATTCTGAATTTCCTCTTTATTTCTACTGTTTGAGAGTTTCTTTTTCTCGCTTTCCAGGTCTATTGATTATTTTAAAAGACACATAGAGACACTCACTTGTTGCATTTTATTCAGCATTTTTGTGTGCTTGGATTAGGAATAGGATTTATTGGTCAAATCAGTCTTAGTGAGTGGGTTCTTTATTTAAAAGAGGCAAAATCATACACTCAAGGCTGTGAGAGCTAAAAGAGACCATAAAGATTGTCTTGGAGAGTGCTTAAAGTAGACATCAGAATTTCTGGGAACTTGAAATGAAATTCTGTATATTTTATCATACTCTTGAAAAGTCCATAATCTTTTATTTATGTAAGAGCCACTGATTGTCCAATTCAATTTTAATTTTTACAAGACAAGAGTAAATGTTTTAATTAGATATACATAGCTATCTTATTAATAGTAATAGTAGCCCAATTTTAAAATAAAAATAATTGCATTTATAAAGTGATTTCCAATTTTTATGCTGTAACATCTTAATCTCCACAATAACTCTCTGAGATAGATGATATTACAGTGTTATGTATAAACTGAAAGCAAATCACAGTGACTATTAAGTAGTGAGGATTTTTTTAAAATCAAGGCCCAGAGATATGAAGTTACTTGCCCAAACCCACAAAGCTGATTAATTCCAGAGCCAAGATTTAAAATTCCAGTCTTAGTGATCTTTCCACTACCTCATTGTGCTTTGGAAAACTACACAGCACTAACAGATGTTAATATGAGGATTCATTAAGCTATTAAATTTATAAGTGTAAACGGAGGCATATATTAAGAGAACAAATGTTTTTTCAAAAGCAGCCCAAACCACCAAGCCTGGCAATCCCTTGGGCATTCCATTGTTTAATATGCTTGTTTTTGGTGTAGTTCAGTTGCTCAGTAGTGTCTTGACTCCTTGTGACCCTAGGCACTGCAGCACACCAGGCTTCCCTGTCCTTGACTCTCTCCCGGAGTTTGCTAAAACTCATGTCGACTGAATTGATGACCATCTCATCTTCTGTTGTCCCCTTCTCCTCCTGCCCTCAGTCTTTCCCAGCATCAGGGACTTTTCCAGTGAGTTGGCTCTTCATATCCAGTGGCCAAAGTATTGGAGCTTCAGCTTCAGGATCAGTCCTTCCAATGAATATTCAGGGTTGATTTCCTTTAGGATTGACTGGTTTGATCTCCTTGCTGTTCAAGGGACTCTCAAGAGTCTTCTCTAGCACCACACTTCAAAAGCATCAAGTCTTCAGTGCTCAGCCTTCTTTGTGGTCCAAATCTCACATCTATACATGACTATTGGAAAAACCAGAGCTTTGAATATGTGGACCTTTGTGATGTCTCAGCTTTTAATATTCTGTCTAGGTTTGTCATAGCTTTTCTTCTAAGGAGAAAGCATCTTTTAATTTCATGGCTGCAGTCACCACCTGCAGTGATTTTGGCCCCCAAGAAAATAAACTCTGTCACTGTTTCCATTGTTTCCCCATCTATTTGCCATGAGATGATGGGACCAGATGCTGTGATCTTAGTTTTTTGAATGTTGAGTTTTATGTCAGCTTTTTCACTCTCCTCATTTACCTTCATCAAGAGGCTCTTTAGTTCCTCTTCTCTTTAAGAAGTAGGACTGCATCTATCAGGTTTTGAGTCATAATGAAACTTAGCTTCTTGAGTTTTATCCCAATTGAAAAGTAAATGCAGTCTTTACTTCATTTATTTCTGCTCTAATTTTTTCATGATTTTGTTCTTTCTCCTAGCTCTGAGATTTGTTTGTTCTTTTTTCTTGTTCCTTTAGGTATAACTTTAGATTTTTTATTTGAGATTTTTCTTGTTTCCTGACGTAAGTTTGTATTGTTATAAACTTCCCTTGTGCTTTTGCTGCATTCCATAGATTCCAGATCATTGTATTTTTAATTTATAAATCCATTTTACCACTTCCTGAATTTGGAATTTTTACTACATTTATGTTTAATTTAATATTGACAAGGTGGGATTTACATCTACCATTTGCTACGTATTTTTGCTATGCATTTCTTATTCTTCTATTCTTTCACTATTGTCTTCGTTTGTGGAAAAAATTCCTACTACACTATTTTAGTTAGTTTGTTGTTTATTTTACTATATATTTTCAGCCGTTTACTTATGGGTTGTCCTGGGATATACAATTGCTATCTTAACAATGTAGGATTGATAAATACTAATTCTTTAATCTATAAAAGCTTTTCTCCAAAATAGCTATGTTACCTCCCTTTTCTTTTATACTAGTATTTTCATATAAATTGCAATTTATACATTATAATTACTTCAACATTGTTTTATAATTATTTCTATACACAGTTTTATTTTGATTCATACATAAAAAGACAACAGTTACAAACAAAATACATTTACTCTGTCTTCTATATTTTCATATATTTCCTTTCCTGGTGCCACTTACTTCTTCATATGGGTCAAATTACTGTTTAGTGTTCTTTAATTTTCACCTGGAAGACTCCCATTTACGTTTATTGTAAGGCTCTTTTGCTCGCAACAGATTCTTTCAGTTATTGTTAATACAGGATTATCTTAATTTTCTCTTAATTTTTGAAGATTAATTTTGGTAGATATAGAATATTTTTTGATAGTTTTTTTCCCCCCAGAACTTTGATTATGTCACTTCACTCTTTGGGAACCTTCATGATTTTTTATGAAAATTCAGTTGTTAATCTTATGGAGACTCTTGTGCATGATAAGTCAATTTTTCTTGATTCTTTTTAAACTTTCCTTTCTTACTCTTTCAGTAGTTTGGCTGTGAAGTTTCTAATGTGCATATCTTTGAATTTATCTTCCTTCAAATGTGTTGAGCTTGTTGGGAGTACAGATTAGTATTTTTCATCAAATGTGGCAAATGTTCTTTCTCTCCCTTTCTCTCTCTCTCCTCTTCTGGGATTCATACTATGTATGTAGTGTCATGCTGGTTGGTGTTACACAGGTCTCTGAGGCTTTGCTGATTTTTCTTCATTTTCTTTTCCTTCCCCCAGTTTCCATAAACTAGGTTATCTCACTTGACCTGTCTTCAAGTTCACTGACTCTTTCTCTTTTAAATTTCTGCTCAAATTTAATCTTGAGCCTTTGTAGTAAAAATTTTTATTTCAGTTATTGTGCTTTTTAGGTATAGACATTGTAATTAGTTCCTATAAAATTATCTCCAACTCTCTATTGATATTGTCTATTTGTTGACATATCATTTTCATTCTTTCCTTTAATTATTTAGGCATGGTTTCCTTTAATTCTTTGAATATATTTAAAATAGCTAATTTAAATTCTTTGTTTTTAGTAAGTCCAGTGTCTGGGCTTCCTCATGGATAGTGTCTCTTGATAACATTATTTTCCTTAAGTACAGGCCAGTGTTCTCTGTGTGTCTAAATTTCTTGTTGGAAAGGATACATTTAAAATAATATAGTGTGACAACTCTGAAAGTTAGATCATATCCCAATCCCCAAGATTTGTTGTAAGTGACTGTTTTTGTTTGTTTGTGTTTTGAACTCCTGGACTATTTCTGTGTTAAAGTCTGTAGTTTTTGTTGTGTGAAGCCATTGAAGCCTTTGATAGGTTAGCTTAGTGTTCAGCTAATGATTGGGCAGTGAATTTATGAAATAATTTGAACGTGTAGGTCTCCAAGCTTTGCCGAAGGGCTTTCTGTATGTATTGAGGCATTTCTTAAATATTCAGCCAGTGAATTTACAACTCTACCTTGCCACTCTCTTCCTGCTTATATAGGGTCTCAAATTCAGGCAGAAGAGAAAGAGAATTCTTTCATGGGCAAACACACAACCCAGAGTGTGATATGTTTCTTTGCATGAATGTGTCTTTCTAGATTTCTAGGAAGAGTTTGAATCTTTGTTAAGACCGCTTTGGACATGTCATTCTCTAATCTGTCACCCCTCCCCCCTTATTTAACTAATGTTTTGGTCCATCTCTTTATGACTCCAATTTGTACATTGCCCTAGGTCATCATAGTCTTAAATGATTTCAGATGATTGTTTTTGATAAATACCCCAATGGCAGCATTGTTTACAGAGAATAAACTTTGGCTTAAGGCAAGCAAAGATAAACTCTAAGAGTGGAGCTTTCTATATCTGTCAAACTGGACAAATAGTGATAATTTTCTGAGAGTGGGGCCTTGTGAACCTCTAACACCCTTCTGCCTTCTCCAGTGACTGCTAAACTGTTGATTTCATAGCTACTATAGTTATGAGGCTGTTGGTTTTCAGTGGTTATTATAGAGCTGGAAAGAAGGTGATTTGATTAGGGTAACTTTATATACCAAAAAGTTCACTGGTTTTTTAAATCAAAATTTGCTCATTTTTCTTCAATAGACAGCCCTCAGATTATTAAAACTTCAGTTAATTTAGACAGTGTCTGAGATACATACATATATATATATATATACAAAAAACTTATATCTAGAATATATAAAGAAAGTTTTATAGCTCAATAATAAAACAAGCAACATAATTATAAAACAGGGAAAAGTTTGAACAGATCCTTCATGAAAAAAAAAATGACAAATGCCCAATAAGTATATGATAAGATACTCAGCACCATTAGTCATCAGGAAAATGCAAAGTAAAACTTGTTAAATACCACTATATACCCATTAGAATAACTAAAATTAACGTGCAGAAATAACCAGATGCTTGAAAGTATGTGGATCAGCTGAAATTCTCATATGTTGTTAATAGGAATACAAAATGTTACAATTGTTTTGGAAGACAGTTTGATCTTTTCTTGTATAGTTTAATTAATAGGCACTTACCAATTAACCATTCACTGCACTCCTAGAGGGCACTCCTTGGGAGAAGTAAAGCATATGAACCAGAAAGACTTTTACATGAGCATTTATAACAGTTTTTATTCACAATAATGAAAAGCTAAAAACATTGCAAATGTCCCTGAATAGGTGAATGAATGAATTATGGTATATTTATGCAATGTGATACCACTTATCAACAAAAAGAATGAATTACAGGTTAATAAATTACCAAGACATTGTGCAGACTTAAACAAGCTAGAAATAGAAGATATGCTGTATAATTCTGTAGAAAAGTATAGTGATAAACAAATTGTAATTTGTGTAACATGAATTAATTATTAACTAATGAATCCCATTTATGTTCTACCTCATTCCCATAAAACTTCAATTGCCTCACATGCACTATTCAACTACATTCTTTTTTTTTTTTCCAACTATGTTCTTAAATGAATTAGAAAAAGATGAGGGTAAAACATTATAGAAGACACATGAATAAATAAGTAGTTGATGGAGAGAGAACCAACAAAGGTAGTTTGAAAAATTATGAGAGAGTGGCTTTTTGGGTGGGGATGGGGAAATATCAGGGAGGATATAAGGGTGAGTTTACATGGTCTGCAGTGATACAGTGAACTTTAGAATGATAAGAAAATAAATGTCCTTTCCATGACAAACCTGTCTAAGTTATCTGTTAATTCTTTGTAGTCAAGAAATTTACCAACAGTTTTATCTAAAATATAAGTCTTTCCTGGCACTTCCCTCAGTACAGAGGCCAAATAAATGAGACACTGTTTTCATGAAGAGCTGTTAATTTATGTTTGTATTTTTGTGCATGTGACTTGCTGCATTGTCTCATTTTCTGGGTTTGTTTATAAGGTGAGGATGGTAATACCAATCTTTAGATACTTGAGAAAGATAAATGGAAGGTATTTGCGCAAAGCCTTTCATAAACATTTTCAAGCTCTGTGCAGATGTAAGGGTAGTGTTTTGAAGTCCCAGAAATCTGGAGAAGAGTGTTGGTGCAAATAATGAAAAGGGGAATGAATGTAACTCCTTTCTCACTCCATGCCTTTACTACAAAATACAAATGTTGAAAATTGTAATATTTGTGGTTTTTGAAGTGTTCATATAATTCTAAATGAGAAGTCATTTATTACTGTATTTAGCTTTGCTCAATTTATGAAATCCTGGAATTTGTGAAAGAGCAATATAGTGAATGTTATATTTAATTTCCCAGAGTCAAGCAGAGTGCATGGGAACTTCTAGGGTTGCTTTTTTTTTTTTTTTTTGCTGCTGGCCAAAGAGGCCAAACAAACGGTTTTCAGATATGGAACCAGTTTTGTTTTCTCTTTGCTGATGAAAGGTGGAAGGCAGTGTATGCATACTCCTCTTATATTTATGTGGCCTAGATTTGAAGTGGAAACGCGATTCTAAAATGTGGAAATTTGAAAAGGCATGGTAACCTGGTCTGTAGCCTCCAATCTCTGTGAAGTATTTTTGTTGTTGTTGTTATTATTGCCATTGATGTGTTCAAAGGATCAAGGTTCTAAATAATGAAAATAAGAACTTCTGAAAACAAGACATAGACAAAAAGATAATAAAACTCTTTGCAGGTTTATCTGTTCCAAACAAATGCTTGAGCATATTTTCTTATGTTTAACCATGATAGTCTAACCATGATAGATTTTCACTGAAAGGGATAGGTACTGTTGTTTGTACTGTCTCTCTTTCTGTTAGGGTGAGAGCAAAAATTTTCTGTAGCTTGTATATCTGATAGATATGAAGTTGGGGGATTGTGAAACTAAGGAGTGAAAGAAGAAATAGGAAAGGGGGAACAAAAATTACAAGAAGCTTGATATTTCCTAGAATATGGTCTTAATGTGTTACTTTAGTTGGTGAGAGCAGTGCTCTTCAAACTCTAAAGAACAAGTGAATCCCCTAGGGATTATATAAAAATGCAGTTTCTGATTCAGAAAGTCTGAGATGTGACCTGGGAATGTGTATTTCCATTAAGCTCTCAAATGATGATGATACTGGTGGCCTGAGAACCTCTCTTAGAGTAACAAAGTTGGAGATTTGACTGGAGATCTTGGTGAAGTCATATTTTAAAATTTTTGATAAGGATAATTTGTCATAATGGTAGCTAATTGTGTTTAATTTTACATCATCAATAAACTTTTGTATAATAAAATTTAAAATAATTGACCAAAAATCACATACATATGTCTGGCACACCAGCCTCAATTTTTTCATCAACTATTTCCTTATTTTAGATCCCTTAGTAAATACTCAGTGAGGAAGTTAAATTTGTGTTTCTGCCAGATAGTACCTTCACTAAAGCTGCCATCTGGTTAATGTCTAAAATGTTAAAATGTTGTTTATATGGTCATAGGAAAGGCCCCAGAAAGGCAGACAGACCACTAGGCTTCTAGTTCCAGCTCTCCCAGCTAGCTCTGGAACCTGGAGCTTTTTTTTTTTTTTTTTCTTTTGTAAAATGACTGTGAATATTTGTTTAGTAGACTTGAGAAAGTATCTAGTCCATTGTCCATAATAGGTACTCAGAAAAGCTTAAGGAGACTCTTAAGAGTAGAACTAAGCAGCTTTAGGTCTCACAGGTCAGTCACAAAGGACAGGGACTCAAGATAAAGCATGTCCAATAACTTAAATGGAGGACTTCACTAAGCTGTCCTACTTCATCTTTAATGTGTGATTTTAGTTGCTCAAATCTTCTGTGGAAGGTCTGATCTTTTCTTTAACATCTTCCAATGCAATTTGCTACCTGCTGGGAGCACTTCCCTTTGTTTTTCTCCTGTCTGTCCTAACAGAGATGAGGAAATCAGGCAAAAGGCTGCATCGTTGATCATTTCTCCCATTTCCCTTCCTTTGCAGATTATTCCTGTGCTGTTCAGAAATTTTCTCAGACATTGCAGTCCTTTCAGTTCGATTTCATTGGAGATACGCTGACTGATGATGAGATTAACATTGGTAAGTCTTTAGCTATTTGTGGACATGTGACTCTCAAAGCAGGTCTGAGAAAAGGCAGCCTCCTTGGTGGATATAGAGAACTTGAGGATCTTTGATCCCCCTTTGTCACCTGTTGTCCTAAGTTCCTGGGAGACTCTCAAGAAGCATAAAGAAACATTCTCTCCTAGTCCCATTTCTTCCTGATACAAAAGCAATCAAAAGATATCCCTTTGGACTTCCCTGGCGGTACAGTGGATAAGAATCTGCCTGCCAATGCAGGGAATATGGGTTTGATCCCTGGTCCCAGAAAATTCCACAAGCCTTGGAGCAACAGGCCCATGTGCCACAACTACTGAGCCCATGTGCTGCACCTACTAAAGCCTGTGCTCCTAGAGTCTGTGCTCCACAACAAGAGAAGCCCATGTGCCACAATGAAGAATAGTCCCTGCTCACCACAATGAGAGAAAGCCCATACACAGAAAGAAAGACCTAGCACAACCAAAAATAAATAAATAAATAAAATATATTAAAAAAATATCCCTTAAGCTTCCATTTAGGTCTTTGACTCAGTCTGCAGGGGAATTTTTCTTTAAAAAAATCTAAAACATGAAAACAGGGCTTCCCAAGTGGCGCAGTGGTAAAGAATCCACTTGCCAATGCAGGAGACGCAGGTTTGATCCCTGAGTCAAGAATATCCCCTGAAGAAGGAAATGGTAAACCATTCCAGCATTCTTGCCTGAAAAATTCCAGGGACAGCGGAGCCTGGTGGGCTACAGTTCATGAGGTTGCAAAATTGGATATGACTGAGCAAAACACATCAAAATATATATTTCTTGGTGAAGAATGAAAATTAATTTCTTGGTTTATTTCCCAAAATAATTCAGAATAAGGTTCTTCTAAGGAACAAATCCCCTAGAAAGTTTACTATTAGCATTTATGTATGTATGCTTTTCAGGCAACAGGAGATTTGGCATCTTCCTTGGGAACTGAATTTAAGGACTTGCCTTAGTGTTTTCCTCTGTAAAATGTGGTTAATATGTATCTCTCAAAGATGTTATAATTAGGAAATTGAAGAGTGGAAATAAAAAGAGCTTTGTGTTTGTGTCAGTTATGAAGTTAAAGTAGTATCAGCAAAGTATAAGTCTTCCCTGGTAAAGAATCTGCCTGCAATGCAGGAGCTGCCATTGTAGGAGATGCAGGTTCAATCCTTGGGTCAGGAAAATCCCCTGGAGGAGGAAATGGTAACCTACTCTAGTATTCTTAGTAGAATCCTGGAAAATCCCATGGACAGAAGAGCCTGGTGAGCTACAGTCCATGGGGCAAAATATAGCCTGTAGACTTAACTGAAATACAGGTAAATATTGTCTATGGGTGGTTTTGTATTATAACAGCATTGAGTAGTAGTTGCAGAGGCTACATGGTTTTCAGAGCCTCAAATATTTGCTGCCTGGCCATTTAAAAAAAAGTTTTGTAACCACTGAGTTAAAGAGTTAGTGCAAAACATTTGCTAGATGAGAGCACAGAACTATTATAAATGATCTAATGTCACTGAAATAATTATGTGTATGAACCCAAGAAATAAAATATAATATTGTATTATTATATTGAATGCTTGTGCAGTAAATATAAATATATATGTGTATAAAATATGAAATTACCTATACTAATAAGGTATTCCAACATAGAACTGTTTTGTTTGTATGTAATTTAGTTCATACTAAATACATAATTTTATCTAATTTTAATCTAACATTTCATCAAGCATTTTCTCATATCATTTAAAAATCTTTGAATGCTTCATGGGAGTGTAGGACAAGGACATTGTTTCATTCATTTCTATTTCCCTAGCATGCAGAGGAGTACGTAGCATATAGTAGGTACTCAATACATGTTTGTTGAATGAATGAGTAATGGATGCATTTGAGATTCATTATTATAGGAGCTATACTTTACATGCTGTTGAACTATTGTTAGAAATTTGGCTTATTTCTAATTTTTCATGATTATAAATAACACTGCAATGGATATTTTTATGAGATTGATGACTAATGTTTTGGATAAATGTGGCAGTATAACTAGTGAGACAGACATTTGTATTTGGATTATTTCTTTACTCATGCCATGTCATTCTATTTCTGCATCTCTATCTTGGTCTGAGGGCATGGCTTATTTAAAGGTTAATATTGTGAGGGTTTGATAGCCAAGTTGAACTCTAGTTTCTCAATGTATTAGCTATGTAATCTTGGCAAGTAACTTCACCTCTATGAGTATAACATTTCTCATCTGTAAAATGGGAGTGAGGTAATCAGTACCAAGTGTTCACAGTGTCTAAATAAATGTTAGCTATTTAATCATTATTGTTAATATAAGGTTTGACTACTTTATACTTTTTAATGGACTGAATGCTTTTGTATCTCCACAAATTCATATGTTGAAATTCTAACCTCCAATGGGACAGTAGTAGGAGGTGGGTTCTTTGGGAGTTAATTAGGTCATGAAGGTGAAGCCCTCATGAGTGGTATTAGTATACTTATCTCTGTGACAATCTAGAAGGGTGGGGTGGGGAGGGAAATGGGAGGGAGGTTCCGGAGGGAGGGGGCATGGATGTAAAGAGGGCTGATTCTTGTTGATGTATGACAGAAAACCACAAAATTCTGTAAAGCAATTATCCTTCAGTTAAATTTAAAAAAAAAAGAGAGGGAAAAGAAAACAGATTCCAGAGCACTCTCTCACCCACTTTCTATCATGTGAGGATACAGTGAGAAGTTGGTAGTCTGCAGCCTGGAAGAGAATACTCATGAGAAACTGACCTTGATCTCAGACTTTTAACCTCCAGAACTCTATGAAATAAATAAGCCCACCCAGTCTATGGTATTTCCCTATAGCATCCTGAACTCAAAAAACAAAACAAAACAAAACAAACAAACAAAAAAACCCCCAGGAATTTGTACTGAGATTTGGAGGGTGTTGCTATAATGAACACCTGAAAATGTAGACGTGGCTTTGGAACTGGATAATGGACAGAGGCTGGAAAAGTTTTGAGGTGCGTGATATAGAAAGCCTAGATTGCTGTGAATAGAATTTTAAGGGTGATTTTGGAGAGAGCTATGAAAGAAGAGAAGGGTAGAGAAAGACTCAATATTCGTAGAGAATACCTAAGTAATCATGCATGAAATATTGGTAGAATATAGATGGTAGAGTCCATTTTGATGAAGTCTCAGAAAAAATGAGCAACATGTTATTGGAAAGTGGAGAAAAGATGATCCCTGCTATAAAGAGGCAAATACTAGGCTACATTTTTTGTATTCTAGTGTTCTGTGAAAGGCAAAACTTGTAAGCAATGAAACTGAAAATTCGGCTTATGCAATTTCTAAGCAAGTATTAAAAGAGAGGTTTAGTTTCCACTGGCTACTTATACTAAAATGTGAGAGGAAAGAAATGAACATAAGGTAAAATTTTTAAGGAGAAAGGAACCATAACTTAATTGTCCATATTACAAAACACGAGGAAGCTTATTTGGAAGAAAACACTATAAAAAGAGAGGGAAAAGAAAACAGATTCCAGAGCACTCTCTCACCCACTTTCTATCATGTGAGGATACAGTGAGAAGTTGGTAGTCTGCAGCCTGGAAGAGAATACTCATGAGAAACTGACCTTGATCTCAGACTTTTAACCTCCAGAACTCTATGAAATAAATAAGCCCACCCAGTCTATGGTATTTCCCTATAGCATCCTGAACTCAAAAAACAAAACAAAACAAAACAAACAAACAAAAAAACCCCCAGGAATTTGTACTGAGATTTGGAGGGTGTTGCTATAATGAACACCTGAAAATGTAGACGTGGCTTTGGAACTGGATAATGGACAGAGGCTGGAAAAGTTTTGAGGTGCGTGATATAGAAAGCCTAGATTGCTGTGAATAGAATTTTAAGGGTGATTTTGGAGAGAGCTATGAAAGAAGAGAAGGGTAGAGAAAGACTCAATATTCGTAGAGAATACCTAAGTAATCATGCATGAAATATTGGTAGAATATAGATGGTAGAGTCCATTTTGATGAAGTCTCAGACAAAAATGAGCAACATGTTATTGGAAAGTGGAGAAAAGATGATCCCTGCTATAAAGAGGCAAATACTAGGCTACATTTTTTGTATTCTAGTGTTCTGTGAAAGGCAAAACTTGTAAGCAATGAAACTGAAAATTCGGCTTATGCAATTTCTAAGCAAGTATTAAAAGAGAGGTTTAGTTTCCACTGGCTACTTATACTAAAATGTGAGAGGAAAGAAATGAACATAAGGTAAAATTTTTAAGGAGAAAGGAACCATAACTTAATTGTCCATATTACAAAACACGAGGAAGCTTATTTGGAAGAAAACACTATTGCATTTCCCAGGTGGTGCAGTGGTAAAGAATCTGCCTGTCAATGCAAGAGTTGCAGGTTTAATCCCTGAGTCAGGAATGGTTTAATCCCTGAGTCAGGAAGATCCCATGGGGTAGAAAATGGCATCTCACCCTAGTATTCTTGCCTGGAAAATTAAATGGACAGAGGAGCCTGGAGGCTACAGTTCATGTGGTTGCAAAGAGTTGGACACCACTGAGCATCTCATGCTAGTAAAGAAATGCTCAAAATTCTCCAAGCCAGGCTTCAGCAATACATGAACCGTGAACTTCCAGATGTTCAAGCTGGTTTTAGAAAAGGCAGAGGAACCAGAGATCAAATTGCCAACATCTGCTTGGATCATCGAAAAAGCAAGAGAGTTCCAGAAAAACATCTATTTCTGCTTTATTGACTATGCCAAAGCCTTTGACTGTGTGGATCACAATCAACTGTGGAAAATTCTGAAAGAGATGGGAATACCAGACCACCTGACCTGCCTCTTGAGAAACCTGTACGCAGGTCAGGAAGCAACAGTTAGAACTGGACAGTTCAGTTCAGTTCAGTCGCTCAGTCGTGTCTGACTCTTTGTGACCCCATGAATCGCAGCACATCAGGCATCCCTGTCCATCACCGAAAGATGGTAACGATCACCCTATATGTGAGACAGCAAAAGAGACGCAGATGTAAAGGACAGACTTTTGCACTCTGTGGGAGAGGGCGAGGGTGGGATGATTTGAGAGAATAGTATTGAAACATGTATGTTATCATATGTGAAATAGATCAACAGTCCAGGTTCAATGCATGAGAGAGGGTGCTCAGGGCTGGTGCACCGGGATGACCCTGAGGGATGGGATGGGGAGGGAAGTGGGAGGGGGATTCAGGATTGGGAACACATGTACACCCATGGCTAATTCATGTGAATGCATGGCAAAAACCACTACAATATTATAAAGTAATAGCCTCCAATTAAAATAAAATAAAAAAAAGAAAAAGACTTTAAACTCAAACAGCTTCCCTACTTTTTTTTTTTTTTGCTTTACAATATATTCGTTTTGCTACACATCGACATGAATCAGCCACGAGTGTACATGAACTCCCAATCCCGACCCCCACCTCCCCCCTCCCACCCCACACCCTCTCTCTGGATTATCCCCATGCATCAGTCCCAAGCATCCTGCATCCTGCATCAAACCTGGACTGGCGATTCGTTTCACTTATGATATCACACATGTTACACTGCCACTCTGCCAACCCATCCCACCCTCTGATTTTCCTGGGATAATGGGTTTTCCTGATGTGTGACTTTCAATGTTATTAAAAAACTTACATAGTCATAGACAATTGGGACAGTTGTTCATCTTGTGTTACTGAACATTATTAAGTCTTTGAGTCATTGCCAAAAATAAAATATGAAACATTAAAAAAAAAAAAAAGAAAAAGAAAGCAGAAAATACAGCCAAAGAGCCTTATTCTCAAAACTTAAGATCACATGGAACTTACCTTGCTAGATTTTGGGCTTGCTTGGGACCTATCACTCTGTCCTTCTTGCCTTTTTCCCTTTTGGAGCGGGAATGTCTTATTTTATGCATGTCCCATCATTGTATTTTGGAAGCACATACCTTGTTTGTTTTCACAGGTTGACAGCTAGAGAGTAATTTTGCCTCCATACAATTTGTACCTTGAGTCTCACCCATATTTGATTTATATATTTAGATAAAATTTGAACTTTTGACCTAGGAGTTAATGCTGGAATGAGTTAAGACTTGTAGGGCTGTGGGAATTGATTTAATATATTTTACGTAAAAGAAGGATGTGAATTTTGTCATGCAGGGTTTGGCATGCAACAGGCTGAATGTAACTCCCCCAAATTCATTTTGAAAGCTTATCCTGAATATGATGGTACCAGGAAGTAGAACCTTTGGGAAATGATTAGATCATGAGGGTGGAGCCCTCATGAATGGGATTAATGCCCTCATAAAAGGGATCCCAGAGAAATTTCTGGCCCTCTTTCCATCATACTAGGATATAATGAAAAGTTAGTAGTTTATAAGCCCGAAGAGGGCATGCTCCAGAACCCAAACATGCTGACACTCTGTTATTGGTCTTCTAACCTCCAGAACTTTGAGAAATTTCTATTTTTATACACCATCCTATCTATGGTATTTTGTTATAGCATCCCAAACTAAGTATATTATTTTCTTAAAAATAACTACTGCTTGTCTGTCAATTGGGCTTCCTAATGGTGCTAGTGGTAAAGAACCCACCGGCCAATGCTCTTTGGAGACTGAGAAGCAATCTTCAAGATCCTACTGGGAAGCATTGTTGGGAAAGAACAGTTGTGTGGGAAGTGGAAAGAGAAGAGTTTTCCATGCCCTCTAATGTTCCAGCACTACTGGCTCTGAGTCAATACATCTTCTTTTTTACTGGAAAACTGGTAAAAGTACAGTTACTTTTACTGTATGGAATGGGATGGAATTTGGAGTTGAGCTTTTAGATTTCACATTACATGTGAAGAGGGCTTTGCAGTTCTTTCCATAATTGATTTTTCATGATTGCCACAAGAGTTCAGTCAGTCAGTCAGTTCAGTCCGACTCTGCAACCCCACAAACTGCAGCACACCGGGCCTCCCTGTCCATCACCAACTCCCAGAGTTTACCCAAACTCATGTCCAATGAGTCGGTTATGCCATCTAACCATCTCATCCTCTGTGGTCCCCTTCTCCTCCTGCCTTCAATCTTTCCCAACATCAGAGTCTTTTCAAATGAGTCAGCTCTTTGCATCAGGTGGCCAAAATATTGGAGCTTCAGCTTCAACATCAGTCCTTCCAATGAACACCCAGGACTGATCTCCTTTAGGATAGACTGACTGGATCTCCTTGCAGTCCAAGGGACTCTCAGGAATCTTCTCCAACACCACACTAATCAGTAGGATTAACCCCATTGTAGATACCAGCTGAGCAACAGAGATGGTAATGATTTCTAGGGAAAGTCTGAAGCTTCTCTGAACAGTTTCTTCCTTTGTTGATCAGCCTTTAGGTCTCACAGTCTATATATAACAGAGACAAGTAAGAGGAAGTGTCTGACTGCCCTGACTATGACATTTGTCACTGCTTTAGAGTATGTCATGTATACTTTCAACTGGCATTGCCTGACCTTTTCTCTATCTCTATGGCCCAATAACTAGAGGAAATTCTAAGTATTTAGGTAGTGGGTATCTGCTTCAGGTTTGATGTTTAGTTATTGGCTATGAGGTCTTGAAAAAATTACTTGAGTCTCTGTTTTCCTCATTTGTAAAGTAGAGAGTATAATCTACTTCCCAGAATTGCAAGGAGTAAATTATATAAATAAATATATCAGAGGGTTTATATAAATCTTTTTTCTCAGCTTCTGGTGATCCTACTAGGAAGGTGGAGAATCTAAGTTTTGGAGAAAGATGTTAGTTTGAAATTATTGCCTGAGTTTACTACAAAATGAAAAGGTAAGAAAAGTCAACATATGTTGACTGCAGAGAAAAGGTTGCAGCTAAAATGAGTTTCTAGCATTATCAGAAGATCACAATTTTCTGTCCCATCTCTGTCTAACAGAAACTTAAAAGGCTGACCTTATTATTTCTTCCTACCCCTGCTCTTTCACCCAAGATGGTCCTCTGTCCCTACTTTCTTGCTTCCACTTCAGTGTCTAGTGGACTAATCTGACTCCGACAACCCAGAGTCTAATAAAAGGAACTGTGTTAATCCAAAAAAAAAAAAAAAAGGGACCTTAGGAAGCATCTAGTTCAGTTAATCTTAATATAGCTTTGTATCAGAATTACCTGGAAAGCATGTTGATCCAGAGTCTCAGGACCCATCTTAGGTGAAATGAATCAGTTTGTTTATTTGTGTGTGGAGAAAGAAAAAGCAGTGTTTTCAAGTCTCAGACTGCAAATCAAATTTCTAATCTCGTCATTGTAATATATTTGACATAAGTCCTTTGCAGACCAAGCAGACTGATTTAAAATCAAACGTGCAAGTAGAAGTTCCATCAGCCACCCATTACTGCTTTATAGGAGCACAGGACTCAGGAAGTTCTACATTATCTATTCCCCCTAACCCCCACACTTATATTCAACGTGAATATTATTAATTGTTAACAACTCACAGGTAATCATAAATCTGATTGGGATAAGGTAGGGCTTAAGAAATAGTCTCTTGGAGAAGGAGAAGATGGTGGAGGAATAGGACCGGGAGACCACTTTCTCCCTCACAGATTCATCAAAAGAACATTTTAATGCTGAGTAAACTTCACAAAACAACTTCTGAATGCTGGCAGAGGACATCAGGCACCCAGAAAAGCAGATCATTGTCTTCTAAACAGATTTTTAATCTTTGCTTTTTGGTATTTGTTGTCAATTTTGTACCTTTAAAAACCTAATCTCCAGTACCCATTTTCACTTGAGAGTGAGATTACTGGCTTGACTGCTCTTTCCTCCTTTGGACTCTCCTTTTTCTCCACCAGGTTGCCTCTGTCTCCTCCTTCCCCCTTCTCGTCTCTACCCAGCACTGTGAATCTCTGTGTTCCAGACGGTGGAGAACACTTAGGGAACTGGTTATTGGCTGGATCTGTCTCTCTCCTTTTCATTTCCCTCTTTTACCTTCCTGGCCACCTCTGTCTCCTTCCTCCCTCTCCTCTTCTCTGTATAACTCTATGAACATCTCTGAGGGTCCAGACAGTGGAGCACACATAAGGAAGTGATTACTGCCTAGCTTGCTCTCTCCTCTTCTGATCCCACCTCATCTCATTCCAGTCACCTCTAACTCCCCCCTCCCTCTTCTCTTCTCCATGTAACTCAGTGAGCCTCTCTGGGTGTCCCTCAATGTGGAGAAACTTTTCATTTGTAACCTAGATATTTTATCATTAGTACTGTATAGATGGAGAAGTCTTGAAGCTGTTTTCTATAAAATCAGTTAGACCATCTTTTTAGATTGTGAAGGTCAGTTGTTTTAGAGTCCTGAAATTCAGCTATTCTAAAAGAAGAAGGATGCCCTAAATGAAAAAGAAAAATATGAATATAAAAGTTAAAATTGTTTAAATTTTATTTTTATTGAAGTATAGTTGATTTACAGTGTTGTATTAATTTCTGGTATACAGCAAAGGATTGTGTTATATGTGTGTGTGTATATATATAATCTTCTTTCCCATTATGGTTTATTAAGAAGTCTTGAAGCTGTTTTCTATAAAATCAGTTAGACCATCTTTTTAGATTGTGAAGGTCAGTTGTTTTAGAGTCCTGAAATTCAGCTATTCTAAAAGAAGAAGGATGCCCTAAATGAAAAAGAAAAATATGAATATAAAAGTTAAAATTGTTTAAATTTTATTTTTATTGAAGTATAGTTGATTTACAGTGTTGTATTAATTTCTGGTATACAGCAAAGGATTGTGTTATATGTGTGTGTGTATATATATAATCTTCTTTCCCATTATGGTTTATTTTAAGAAATTGAGTATATTAACAATTCCCTGTTGTATACAGTAGGACCTTGTCATTTAATGCAAAAGTTACTACTACAGAAAAGAGATGTGAATTGAACCCTGAGGGTCCAGTGATTTCTAACTGGTCAGTAGTAGACATTTATTTTTGACTACATAGTGTCACTCATTAGAGTTTCTCGAAGCTCTCAAGGTAGGATACTAGTCCTCTAGGTGACATTGTCCACAGTCCTGGCAGTCTTTCCTATAAGGGCATATATGAATTGAACATTTTACCAGACTTCCTTAACTCAGATAGTGGTTTGTCCAGGGAAAATTTTTAGCCCAATGCTTGGTCTGCTATGGTGGCAAGCACTTAGAGATTTATATCAAGTCAACAGATTTTAGTTCATAGATCTTCTTCAGATCATGGGGAAAGGGTCAATTGCATGGTGACCTGGACTCCTTATAGGGATCTGGATCATCAAGTCTCAGGTCTCTCTGATTCCAGGTCAGATGAGAATGGGAAATTTAGGATTGCTAGTTTGGAGGATTATAACTAGATATTGGAAGAAATAGAATGGATTGAAGATTTGCTAAATATAAGTTGGGTAAAGTAACAGGATCCAGTTCAATTTACAGATGGATACCAAAACAGGTTTGTTTTACAGAAGGGGAGCAAGTCATTAAATCTCAACCAGACAGGTCTGAGTGTGCATCCTTATAGGTTACCCTCCCCTAACAAGAGGTGCAAATGTTCAGCTAGATCAAAGACAAAGAATAGGGCAAACTTCTGATAATCCAAAAGGATGTGATCATATAATTGCTGATAATAGTCTCTTATGATCCTTTGTATTTCTGTATTGTCTGTTGTGATCTCTCCATTTTCATTTCTAATTTTATGTTTGATTTTTCTCCCTTTGTTTCTTGATGAGTCTGGCTAATGGTTTGTCAATTTTATCTATCCTTTCAAAGAACCAGCTTTTTACCAGAGCTAATCAATGAATATAGTAAAGTTGCAAGATATAAAATCAACACACAGAAATCCCTTGCATTCCTATACACTAATAATGAGAAAATAGAAAGTGAAATTAAGGAAACAATTCCATTCACCATTGCAATGAAAAGAATAAAATACTTAGGAATATATCTACCTAAAGAAACTAAAGACCTATATATAGAAAACTATAAGACACTGGTGAAAGAAATCAAAGAGAACACTAATAGATGGAGAAATATACCGTGTTCATGGATCAGAAGAATCAATATAGTGAAAATGAGTATACTACCCAAAGCAATCTACAGATTCAATGCAATTCCTATCAAGATACCAGCGGTATTTTTCACAGAGCTAGAACAAATAATTTCACAATTTGTATGGAAACACAAAAAACCTCGAATAGCCAAAGCCATCTTGAGAAAGAAGAATGGAACTGGAGGAATCAACCTGCCTGACTTCAGGCTTTACTACAAAGCCACAGTCATCAAGACAGTATGGTACTGGCACAAAGACAGAAATATAGATCAATGGAACAAAATAGAAAGCCCAGAGATAAATCCACACACCTATGGACAGCTTATCTTCGACAAAGGAGGCAAGAATATACAGTGGATTAAAGACAATCTTTTTAACAAGTGGTGCTGGGAAAACTGGTCAACCACTTGTAAAAGAATGAAATTAGATCACTTTCTAACACCATACACAAAAATAAACTCAAAATGGATTAAAGATCTAAACGTAAGACAAGAAACTATAAAACTCTTAGAGGAGAACATAGGCAAAACACTCTCTGACATAAATCACAGCAGGATCCTCTATGATCCACCTCCCAGAATACTGGAAATAAAAGCAAAAATAAACAAATGGGATCTAATTAAAATTAAAAGCTTCTGCACAACAAAGGAAACTATAAGCAAGGTGAAAAGACAGCCTTCTGAATGGGAGAAAATAATAGCAAATGAAGCAACTGACAAACAACTAATCTCAAAAATATACAAGCAGCTCCTGCAGCTCAACTCCAGAAAAATAAATGACCCAATCAAAAAATGGGCCAAAGAACTAAATAGACATTTCTCCAAAGAAAACATACAGATGGCTAACAAACACATGAAAAGATGCTCAACATCACTCATTATCAGAGAAATGCAAATCAGTGGTACCACAATGAGGTACCATTTCACACCAGTCAGAATGGCTGCGATCCAAAAGTCTACAAGCAATAAATGCTGGAGAGGGTGTGGAGAAAAGGGAACCCTCTTCCACTGTTGGTGGGAATGCAAACTAGTACAGCCACTATGAAGAGAACAGTGTGGAGATTCCTTAAAAAACTGGAAATAGAACTGCCTTATGATCCAGCAGTCCCACTGCTCGGCATACACACTGAGGAAACCAGAATTGAAAGAGACACGTGTACCCCAATGTTCATTGCAGCACTGTTTATAATAGCCAGGACATGGAAGCAACCTAGATGTCCATCAGCAGATGAATGGATAATAAAGCTGTGGAACATATACACAATGGAGTATTCCTCAGCCATTAGAAAGAATACATTTGAATCAGTTCTAATGAGGTGGATGAAACTGGAGCCTATTATACAGAGTGAAGTAAGCCAGAAAGAAAAACACCAATACAGTATACTAATGCATATATATGGAATTTAGAATTTCAAGAATTGTAGATTGGAATTTTTAAAATATAAATTTATTTATTTTAATTGGAGGCTAATTACTTTACAATATTGTATTGGTTTTGCCATACATCAACATGAATCGGCCACGGGTGTACACGTGTTCCCCATCCTGAACCCCTCTCCCACCTCCCTCCCCATACCATTTCACCTACAGAACCTAAAAATTTGAGTGAGTTCTTCTCTAGATAGGCAAAATATCCTGACGTTTTTAGTTCTGCCAGGAAGAGACTTTCCTTACTCAACTATTTAAGGCCAGGAACTCTGCAAGCCAGGTATTAATGCAGTTTTCCCAAGAGGGCTTTGTAATCTTTGTTAGCTCCTTAGTCGACCTTGCTCATTAAAAGTATCTGGTCATATTCGCTTCAATGAGAATCATTTCAGATATGTCATTGCAGGTAAGGCCTTGGTTGCATATACTAATGTTTCCAATCATTTCCTAATAATAAAGAGGACAGACCCTAATTTAACCTATGTAAATAATGATACTGTTGTGTAAATGAGAGTATTTAATTTCAGTTTCTGAATCCTGGAGGGGATTTGGCAGAGATAATTTGACTTACAAATGTAATTTACAGGTGAAAGTCATTTCATCCCCACTTAACAATGGAATAATCTAAATTGTTTTGAGTTATATTTATAACTTACCAAATCTATATCTGTAGTTACAGAATAAGAGAAATGGGTTCCTTTATATATCCAAAAATAGAACTTTATAGCATCAGTATTCCCATGGACAGAGGAGCCTGGTGGGCCACAGCCCCATGGGATCACAAGCATGAGACATGACTTAGCAACTAAGTCACAGCCACATCAGTAATATTCCAGACGAAACCCTCAGTCATCCTTCAGTAATTCATTCTGTCCTATGTTGTTCTTATTTTACTAAACCTTGCATTAGCAAACCCATAAATTCATCTGATTCTCTATTAGAGTTCTCGGAATCCTGACTCAGTTCAGTGGTATGATCTCAAAGTATTTTAAAGTGTTCTATCAGAAGCCTGTACACAAAAGGATTGGTATAGTCTTTTCTTTGGGATTCTGAGAAAGTCCTTCTTTGTTAACAGTGAAGTACTCTGGCCTGTAAACAATTGCAAGTGTTTTCAGGGATGTAGTAGATTAAAATATAAAGTTATATCTATAGATGAGGAAAAGATTCTCATAGCTGTGGCTACTTTCCACTAGGAATTTTCAAAAGTGAGAGATATGATGAGAGTTCATTATAAGAATAATAATGCAACAGACAAGGACTTGTGACTATTTCTGTGATATACAGAACAAATAAAGTCAATCCAAAAAAAGGTTTGGACAAAATATTTATGAACATAATGATTTCTATCTCCAAGGAAGAGTGGATGTTGCATCTGATTTATAAAATGGGTGAATATAATCTTTAGAAAAAAATCTTCAGTTACAAGGTAACAATAATGGCATAATATACCAACCATATAGTTAGAATATACCAGAAATACATTAAAAAATCATGCAAATAAAATCAATAATCTGGGGGTAGTCCTAAACATCTCTATATTAATAAGATTCCAACAGTAAGAGAAATGAGTCCCCAATTGAAACCACTGATTTGAAGACACTAAATTCAAATTAAAGAATTAACATTACGTTCAAATTGACATTAACAAAATAGATTACAGCTGATAAGACTATACTGTTTTCTAGTATTAGGCAGGGAGAAGGAAATGGCAACCCATTCCAGTATTCTTGCCTGGAGAATTCTGTGGACAGAGGAGCTTGGAGGGCTGCTGTCTATAGGATCACCCAGAGTCGGACATGACTGAAGTGACTTAGCATGCATGCCTGCATTGGAGAAGGAAATGGCAACCCATTCCAGTATTCTTGCCTGGAGAATCCCAGGGACAGAGGAGCCTGGTGGGCTGCTGTCTATGGGGTCGCACAGAGTCGGACACGACTGAAGCAACTTAGCAGCAGCAGCAGCAGCAGTATCAGGCAAGGAAGCACCAAGAAACATATCATGGACAATGAGAGCATTGACAATTTTCTAGGAACTTCCTGTTCAACATATAATGTTTGAATATGTGTAATAAAACATTTTACCCACATACATTTAACCCAGGGAAGGCTAAGCATTTCTTTTATTTGACAGTGCTTCCTATGCAACACAAATGATAAAATCAAAAGTACCCAAACTGTGCACTGGCCAGTTTAAGAAGGTGGTTGTATGCAAACTCTTGTCATAGGGAAAACTTTCATTAGTGAGGAACATTTTAAAGGAAAAGAAGGATACTTGGGGGTATTGTAGAGGCAGGTAAACAAGAAAGTCATCTGTGAGTCTTATGGTAGTCATGAGGAAAGACAGAGATAGGTCTTGTATGTGAGAGCAGGGTGGTCTTTTGTGGTTTGTTGTTTTTCAGAACATGAAAGGGTATTTCTTAATAGTCTCTGCTGTTCTGGAGCCCAGAGCTCAGAATAAGTTCAATGTTGTCAGTGTTCTAAGATTCACAGTGCAGGGTATAACCAAGAGTGCTTTCAAAGGGAAGTGCCAGCTCTCAGTTCAGTTCAGTTCAGTCACTTAGTCGTGTCCGACTCTTTGCGATCCCATGAATCACAGCACGCCAGGCCTCCCTGTCCATCAGCAACTCCCAGAGTTCACTCAGATTCGCGTCCATTGAGTCAGTGATGCCATCCAGCCTTCTCATCCTCTGTCGTCCCCTTGTCCTCCTGCCCCCAATCCTTCCCAGCATCAGAGTCTTTTCAAATGAGTCAACTCTTTGCATGAGGTGGCCAAAGTACTAGAGTTTCAGCTTCAGCATCATTCCTTCCAAAGAAATCCCATGGCCTATCTCCTTCAGAATGGACTGGTTGGATCTCCTTGCAGTCCAAGGGACTCTCAAGAGTCTTCTCCAACACCACAGTTCAAAAGCATGAATTCTTCAGCTCTCAGCCTTCTTCACAGTCCAAGTCTCACATCCATACATGACTACTGGAAAAACCATAGCCTTGACTAGATGGATCTTTGTTGGCAAAGTAATGTCTCTGCTTTTGAATATGCTATCTAGGTTGGTCATAACTTTTCTTCCAAGGAGTAAGCATCTTTAATTTCATGGCTGCAGTCACCATCTGCAGTGATTTTGGAGCCCCAGAAAATAAAGTCTGACACTGTTTCCACTGTTTCCCCATCTATTGGTCTCTCAGGGCCCTCTTAATTCCCATGGTGGTGTTGACTGAAGAAGATGACACCTTTGCTGAATGAGGAGACTGCAAAGCATGAGTGTCACCCTCTCCAATTCTCATGCTATGCTTCACACCTAACTTGTCTGTAGACTGCTGCTTAGGTGACAGCTAGGGGTGAGTAAGTGGTCTAAAATAATCCCAACGTATCACTGGTTGTGGACGGGGAGATCAGGTGAATATAATGTCAGTTTCTCAGGAACATCCTTCAAGAGGCTCAGGCTTCAGACTTGTCTGCCATTCACTCCTGCCTCATCATAAACGTCACATAGACTTTTTTTTTTAAAGATACATTTATTTGTTTATTTTGCTGCATTGGGTCTTAGTTGCAGCATGCAGGACGATCATTGCATCATGTGGGATCTTTCTTTGTGGTGCATGGACTCTCTAGTTGTGGTGAGCAGGCTCAGTAATTGTGGTTCATTGGCTTAGTTGCTTTGCAGCATGTGGTACTTTATTTCCCTGACCAGGGATCAAACCCACATCCCTTGCATTGCAAGGTGGATTCTTAACCACACAACCAACAAGGAGGTCCCCACATACACTCTTGTAATTGCACACTCTCATCTTTCCTCTCTATCCTGTGCTTGCCACCATCTTATATCCCTGGTAATAGCACTTCTAACACCTTGGCTCACTGGTTCTCTATGGAGAGTTGATAAGAGTTAGGCATATGGTCCTTTAGTTGGCTGGATATGGTTAAAGATTTTGACTTACCCATTTATTAACTATGTGATCTTAGTTTCCATTTAAAAATGAAGGTTGAATTTATTAGAATTTGTGTATTATAAGAGTCGGACATGACTGAGTGACTGAACTGAACTGTGTATTATAATAGGAATATGGAAATAGAGAAAATTCAATATTAAAGGCTTCATTTGCTGATACCTACTATGTGTAAAAAGGTTTGCATATATTATCTGATTTTCAGAGCAATTCTTAAGAGATTGAGACTAAGTTAAGGAAATATTTTCAGATGACATGATGCTATACCTTGAAAGATGCCACCAGTAAACGACTAGAGCTCATGAAAGAATTTGGTCAACTTGAAGGATACAAAAGTAATATACAGAAATCTGTTATGTTTCCATATACTAACAACCAATTATCAGAAAGAGAAATGAAGGAGATAATCCCATTGAAACTATTGCATCAAAAATAATAAAATACCTAGGGATATAGACCTGTCTAAGGAGGTGAAAGACCTGTACATGGAAGACAATAAGACACTGATGAAAGAAAATGAAGATGGCACAAACAATTGAAAAGATATGCACTGGAAAAATTAAATAATCAAAACAAGCATACTACCCAAGACAATCTATAGATTCAATGAAATTGCTATTAAAATACCAGGGACATTTTTCACAGAACTAGAATAAATCAGTTTAAAATTTGTATGGAAACGCAAAACATCCCAAATAACCAAAGGAATCTTTAGAAAGAAGAAGAAAGCTGAAGGAATTGCACTCTCAGACTTCAGACTATATAAAAGACTGGAGTGCTGCAGTTCATGTGGTCGCAGAGTTGGACATGACTCAATGACTGACCAACAGAAACAGTTATAGAAAAAAATATGGTATTGCATAAAAACAGACAAATAGATCAATGGACCAGTATAGAGCACCTTGGGGGCTGGGGGGGAACGACCACACACTTATGATCAATGAATGTTGTCAAAGGAGGCCAGATATAAAATGAAGAAAAAATCTCTTTAATAAATGGCACTGGGAAAACTGGACAGCTTCATGTAGAAGAATGAAATTCTCTAACACCATATACAAAAATAAACTCACAATGGCTTAAAGACATAAATGTAAGACAGAAAACATAAAACTACTTGTTGTTCAGTCATGAAGTGTTTTCTGACTCTTTGCAACTCCATGAAATGCAGCACATCATACTTCCTGTCCTTTACTATCTCCCAGAGTTTGCTCAGATTCATGTCCATTGAGTCAGTGTTGCCGTCAAACTGTCTCATCCTCTTTCTCCTTCTTCTCCTCTGACCCTCAGTCCTTTCCAGCATCAGGGTCTTTTCCAAAGAATTGGCTCTTCACATCAGAAGAACAAAGTATTGGAGCTTCAGCATAATTTCAGTTCTGCTCAGTCACTCAGTCGTGTCCAACTCTTTGAGACCCCATGTACTGCAACACGCCAGGCTTATCTGTCACCAACTCCCAGAGCTTGCTCAAACTCAAGTCCATCTAGTCAGTGATGCCATACAACCATCTCATGCTCTGTCATCCCCCTCTCCTCCTGCCTTCAATCTTTCCTAGCATCAGGGTCTTTACCTATGTATCAGTTCTTCACATCAGGTGGTCAAAGTACTGGCACTTCAATTTCAGCATCATTTTCCAATGAATATTCAAAGTTGATTTCCTTTAAGATTGACTGGTTTGATCTCCTGGCAGTCCAAGGGACTCACAAGAGTCTTATCCAACACCAGAGTTTAAAAGCATCAATTCTTTGGTGTTCAGCTTTCTTTGTAGTCCAACTTTCACATCCATACATGATTACGGGAAAAATCATAGCTTTGACTAGACAGACTTTTGTCAGCAAAGTAATGTCTCTGCTTTTTGATATGCTGTCTAGGTTCATCATAGCTTTTCTTCCAAGCAGCAAGCATCTTTTAATTTCATGGCTGCAATCACCATCTACAGTGATTTTGGAGCCCAAGAAATAAAGTCTCTCACTGTTTCCATTGTTTCCCCATCTATTTGCCATGAAGTGATGGGACTGGATGCCATGGTCTTAGTTTTTTGAATGTTGAGTTTTAAGCCAACTGTTTCACTCTCCTCTTTCACTTTCATCAAGAGTCCCTTTAGTTCCTCTTCACTTTCTGCCATAAGAGTGGTGTCATCTGCATATCTGAGGTTATTGATATTTCTCCTGGCAATCTTGATTTCAGCTTGTGCTTCATCCAGCCTGGCTTTCACAGGATGTACTCTGCATATAAGTTAAATAAGCAGAGTGACAATGTATAGCCTTGATGTACTCCTTTCCCAATTTTGATTCAGTCCATTGTTCCATGTCAGGTTCTAAATGTTGCTTCTTGACCTGTGTACAGATAAGGTGATCTTGTATTCCCATCTCTTGAAGAATTTTCCATGGTTTGTTGTGATCTACACAGTCAAAGGCTTTGGCATAGTCAATAAAGCAGAATTAGATGTTTTTTCTGGAACTCTCTTGTGTTTTCAATGATCCAACGGATGTTGGCAAATTTATCTCTGGTTCCTTTGCCTTTTCTAAATCCAACTTGAACATCTGAAAGTTCTCGGTTCACGTACTTTTGAAGCCTCACTTGGAGAATTTTGAGCATTATTTTGCTAGCTTGTGAGATGAGTGCAATTGTGCAGTAGTTTGAACGTTATTTGGAATTGGAATGAGAACTGACCTTTTCCAGCCCTGTCGCCACTGCTGAGTTTTCCAAATTTGTTGGCATATTGTGTGCAGCACTTTCACAGCATTGTCTTTTAGTATTTGAAGTAGCTCAACTGGAATTCTATCACTTCCACTGACTTTGTTCATAATGATGCTTCCTAAGGCCCACTTGACTTCTCATTCTAGGATTTCTGGCTCTAGGTGAGTGATCACACCATTGTGGTTATCTGGGTCATGAAGATCTTTTTTGTATAGATCTTCGGTGTATTCTTTCCACCTCTTCTTAGTATCTTCTGCTTCTGTTAGATCCGTACCATTTCTGTCCTTTGTTGAGCCCATCTTTACATGAAATCTTCCCTTGATATCTCTAATTTTCTTGATGAGATCTTTCATCTTTCCTATTCTATTGTTTTCCTCTATTTCTTTGCATTGGTCACTGAGGAAGGCTTTCTTATCTCTCCTTGCTATTCTTAGGAACTCTGAATTCAGTTTGGTATATCTTTCCTTTTATCTTTTGCCTTTTGGTTTTCTTCTTTTCTCAGCTATTTGTATGGCCTCCTCAGACAACCATTTACCTTTTTTTCAGCATCACATCTTCCAATTCAGGATTATTTTCCTTTATGATTGACTAGTTTGATCTCCTTGCTGCCCAAGGAACTCTCAAGACTATTCTTCAGCACAACAGTTTCTAACCATCAATTCTTCAGCACTCAGTCTTCTTTATGGTCCAATGTTGGTGCCCGTACATGATTACTGGAAAAACTGTAGCTTTGAATATATGTACTTTTGTTGGCAAAGTAACTTCTCTGCTTTTAATGCTCTGTCTAGGTTTGTCAAAACTTTTCTTCCAAGAGCAAGTGTCTTAATTTCATGGCTACAGTCACTATCCACAGTCATTTTGGAGCCTGTTAAAATAAAATTTGTTACTCTTTCTACTTTTTCTCCATCTATTTGCCATGAAGTGATGGGGCCAGATGCCATGATCTTAGCATTTTGAATGTTGAGTTTTATGCCAACTTTTTCACTGTTCTGTTTGATCCTCATCAAGAGACTCCTTAGTTCGTCTTCATTTTCTCCCATTAGATTGGTATCATCTGCATATCTGAGGTTTTTGATATTTCTCTCAACCGTCTTGATTGCAGTTTGTGATTCATCCAGCCTGGCAGTTTACATGATGTACTCTACAAAGAAGTTAAATAAGCAGAGTGACAATATACAGCCTTAATGTATTCCATTCCCAACTTTGAACCAGTCTGCTGTTCCGTGTCCAGTTCTAACTGTGCTTCTTGACCTGCATACAAGTTTCTTATGAGACAGGTAAGGTGGTCTGGTATTCCCATCTCTTTAAGAATTTTCTGCAGATTGATTTACTCCTTACAGTCGAAGGCTTTTATGTAGTCAGTGAAGCAGAAGTAGTTTTCATACAATTTCTTGCTTTTTGTACAATCCAACAAATGTTGGCAATTTCATCGCTGGTTATTCTGCCCTTTGTAAATCTAGCTTGTGCATCTGAAAGTTCTCAGTTCACATACTGCTGAAGCCTAGCTTGAAGCATTTTGAGAATTACCTTAGCATGTGAAATGAGTGAAATTGATGTACTTTGAACATTCTTTGGCATTGCCCTTCTTTGAGATTGGAATAAAAACTGACCTTTTCCATTACTGTGGCCCCTGCTGAGTTTTCCAAATTTGCTGACATATTGAGTGCAGCAATTGAACACTAAATTTTTTTAGGATTTTAAATAACTGACCTGGACTTCCATCAGTTCCACTAAATTTGCTCATACTAATGCTTCCTAAGACCCACTTGACTTCACAGTCCAGAATGTTTGGCTGCAAGTGACCACACCATTGTGGTTACCTGGGTCATTAAGACCCTTTTTGTATAGTTCTTCTGTGTATTCTTGCCACCTTTTAAAAATCTCTTCTGCTTCTATTAGGTCCGTCTTGTTTCTGTCCTCGTGCCTGTCATTGCATGAAATGATCCTTTGGTATCTCCAATTTTCTTGAATACATCTCTAGTCTTTCCCATTCTATTGTTTTCTTTTATTTCTTTGCATTTGTTCACTTAAGAAGGCTTTCCTGTCTCTCCTTGCTGCTCTCTGGAACTCTGCATTCAGTTGGGTATATCTTTCCCTTTCTCCTTTGCCTTTCAATTTTCTTCTTTTCTCACCTATTTGAAAGGCCTTCTCCAACAATCACCTTTCTGTCTTGCATTTCTTTTTCTTTTGGATGGTTTTGGTTACCACATGAACGTCCATCTATAGTTCTTTAGGCACTTTGTCTACTAGATCTAATCTTTTGAATCTATTTGTCACCTCCACTGTATAATCATAAGGGATTTTATTTTGGTCATACCTGGATGATCTAGTGGTTTTCCCTACTTTCTTCAATTTAAGTCTGAATTTTGCAATAAGGAGCTCATGATCTGATCCACAGTCAGCTCCCAGTCTTGTTTTCGCTGATTGTATAGAGCTACTCCATCTTCAGCTGCAAATAATATAATCAATCTGAGTTTTGTATTGACCATCTGGTGATGTCCATGTATAGAGTCATCTTTTGTGTTGTTGGAAGATGGTGTTTATTTTCTTCAGATTCTTTTCTCATATAGAGTATGCAGCTTATTGAGTAGAGTCCCTGTGCTATACTATAAGGTCCTTGTTGATTATATATTTTATATAGAGTAGTGTGTATATGTTAATCTCAACCTCCTGTTTTATTCCTCCCCAACTTTCCACTCTGGTGACCATACATAAGTTTTTTTTTTTTTTTCCCCTACGTTTGTGATTCTGTTTCTAAGATAAATTCATTTATATATTTTTGGATTCCACATAAGTCATAATGTGGGAGACCCAGGTTCAATCTCTGGGTCAGGAAGATCCCCTGGAGAAGGAAATGGCAACCCACTGTAGTACTCTTGCCTGGAAAATCCCATGGATGGAGGAGCCTAGTAGGCTATAGTCCATATGGTCGCAAAGAGTTGGACATGACTGAGTGACTTCACTTGACTAAGTCATATCATATGATATTTGTCTATCTGTGTCAGATTGTTTCACTATTCTGTTTCTAAGATAAATTCATTTATATATTTTTGGATTCCACATAAGTCATAATGTGGGAGACCCAGGTTCAATCTCTGGGTCAGGAAGATCCCCTGGAGAAGGAAATGGCAACCCACTGTAGTACTCTTGCCTGGAAAATCCCATGGATGGAGGAGCCTAGTAGGCTATAGTCCATATGGTCGCAAAGAGTTGGACATGACTGAGTGACTTCACTTGACTAAGTCATATCATATGATATTTGTCTATCTGTGTCAGATTGTTTCACTTAGTATGATAGTCCCTATGTCCATCCATGTTGCTACAAATGGAAATATTTCATATTTTTATGGCTGAATAATATTACATTTTATATATGTACTACATATACAGATAGCATCTCAGACTCAGTGGACATGAAATTGAGAAAACCATAGGAGATAATGAAGGACAGGGAGCCTGTCACACTGCTGTTTCTCGGGTTGCAAAGAGTCAGGCATGAATTAGGGATTGAACAAAAACAACATTTATGTACCACATCTTCAGTATCCATTCATCTGCTGATGGATATCTTGGCTATTGTAAATTGTATTGAAATGAAATTTTTATGCATATGTCTTTTCAAATTATGGTTTTCTCTGGATATTTGCTGAGGAATGG